>CM034532.1:57188195-57311058 GCA_020002185.1 Paraescarpia echinospica
TGTACAGATAGTATATATGAATTCATGACAACATTTATGTGCAATCATGCATCACACACAGACGTAACAATGTATCAAGAAGAGTGATATCAAAATTAATAATCACTTTGTGTGTTAAATATTTTGGCTATCCATTCCATGTGTTAAATACAAACATGTTAGCTTTTCATTCGTGTTTTAATCTTAATGCCTACCAATTTATTTATCAAAATATCCATCTACCGTAATTACCAATATATTTATAATTTCCATAACTATTTAAGAATATTGGCTGTAGATACAATTAAAAAGTTTTACAAATTTCTGTGTCGAATTGGCACAACGCCAAACAAAAATGTTAATGCAAGAACATAATTAGTGCCACAACTAAAACAATGTTTACTGCTCTGTTTTAGAAGACTCTTTTTAATTTTCGTAAGCAACTAGAACTAGTAGCACAGGTGGGCAGTGATGTTTCTAGATGTCTTCTGTTTTGTGTCATAAGCATGTAGTGATCTGGTGACACAGCACAAGCCTGGCCACATCTGAGACACTTCTGATAACCCACGGTGGGTTTCTCCCACCAACCAAACCAACAAGAGGAGTTCTATCATCAAACTCGGGAGAGGGTATCTACCACAAAAATATGGGAAGGACTCTCCCACCATGCATACAACCAACCTTTTGAACCTGTTTCAGAGGCAATGAGAAAGTGGGTAGGAAAAAGCAACCACTGATTTAATATGGTAGACATTTTTTACATTTAGTGACCGTAATATATAAATTCATAAGTGCTATCATTATTTTATATCACCACAAATCTGTGGATATAATAAGCTATACGCATCCTACATACAGCAATACTATATAACTGTAACATAAAGAAAGGAAATATGTACAAAACAAAAATCTGGTGTGTAGAATATACTATAAAATACATTCAACTCAACATAAAACAGTGAAACAAGACATATTCATATATAGTGGGTATATCACGGTGGAAATAGCTGCACCTGTAGTGGAGCGCAGTTGAGACTCGACTGAAAGAACCTGGGTTTGAATCCTGTGCGGCGGTGTCGAACTTTGGGCAAGTTTGTTTACTCTACATTACGTCAGTTCACTCAGCTGTATGAATGAGTACCTGGCTATAGACAGTGGTGGATATTTGTGTACGAATAGTCTTTGTGCATTAATTGCAGTGTGGCTGAATGCTTCCCAGAGAAGTCGAGATGGTGTTCGATTGAACAGGTCTGCCAGGGAGTAAAGTGTAAAGCGCTTCGAGCAGTCCTGAGGACTGGATACTGTGTTATATAAGAACTCACCTTTACATGATATGACTACATCGCAGTTACAGTTATGTTACATACAATTAATTACAATGTACCAAATTCTTTGTGATAGATTGGTGTTCGAAAATAATCAGATTTGTTCATGAATGTTATTGTTTGAGAGGGAGTGTTTAGATACATACCTCCTTATAGTCCAGTTTTCCATCCTTGTTTTCATCTACCTCATCAATTATGGCCTGAACCTCCTCTGTTGTCATCTTCTCACCTTTCTGTAACACGGCAAGTCAGTGTGACACTGGACATTGGGACATTTTCATAACATCCCATAGAAAAGATAAACAATTTCAGGGCACTTCATTTGTATGAAAGATGAATTGTAAAAACATAAACAAAGAACAATTAATAAGAGGAGTTAGAGGAGAGAGAGAGAGAGAGAGAGAGAGAGGGAGGGCCGACAGATGGGAAGGGTGAACAGAGAGGCGGGAGGCAGGGAGAGAGGGGGAGACAGGAGGAGAGAGGGAGAATAGAGAGAGGAGGGGACAGTGAGATGGGGGCACAGAGGGGGCAGACAGAAAGGCAGAGGGGGACAGGAAACGAGGGCGACAGAGATGGGAGGAGGAGGACAAGGACGGGGAGACACAGACAGAGGAAGAGAGACAGAGCAACAGAGAGTGAGTGAGATAGAGAGAAGAGAGGGACAGTAAATGGTTTCACACAATGGTGACAGCAGCTAGTTAAAACTGCCATCTGGTAACATATCAAATGCAATTATTTAAATGCTGCAAAATCATTGGTGTTTCAAATTGTCATCAGCACTTACATAATTTTGTAGTAAATTAGTAATGAAACAAATGCTAATAATGGAAACATTACTGCTTAGGTTATGATACTACTGACTGTTAACAATCCAATTTTTGTAATAATGTGGGATTTAATTTTAAACTGTAACACTTACAGTGGTAAGCATCTTCTTAAGCTCACTGTTTGTGATGTAGCCATCTCCGTTGATGTCAATTTTTCGGAAAGCTTTGATGATGTCACTTTCTGTGGTCTGTGGTATCTGATGAACAACTCGGCAGAATTCATCAAATGACATGGATTCTGAAAAAAAACGAAATTTAGTTATAACCAGCTCGCTTTACGTTTTGTACTCACCTGGTACATATTTTTTAATACACTAAGACAGTTAAACCATAGTGTAACAATTACAATAAGATAAAAGGCTTTTCGCTTTTTTCAAATCTGCACAGCTGACAATTTGACATACCACAGAGACCCTCCATCTCAATTGTTCAAACTGAAGCAGTTTATACTGCCAGCTGGTATATTTCACAACATGCTTCTCACCAGGAGCCAGAGACCTGTCAGTCTTCAAAACTGGCAGATGACTGGCCAAGACAGGTAATTACAACTGATAACACAGGTGGAATTTAGAGGGAGCCATCTGGCCACTAGATTTACTAATAGTTCCAAGTCTATAGGCCCACATTACTGATTATCATTGGAACAACTGGTAATGAAACAAATCAAATGGATCAGTATCAATTAAATATATATGGCTCAAATGACACCTGTTTGTCATTAAAAAAAAAAAAACTGGTCAAACATGGCTGTGATTGATGTGAATGGCTTCCATGTGAATGGCTTCCATGTGAATGGCTTCCATGTGAATGGCTTCCCCGGAAGCCGTTCAAGTACTAAAAGGCACATTTTTTTCTAATTCAAGACTGGCAAAAATTACTTCTGGCTAAAGGCTTGCTTCTTACCTGTGTCACTTTTCCAAAAATTGTTCAGGACTTTCACAGTTGGATTTCTGCCAGCCTGTTGCAAAACTACAACATATGGTTCTCTAATGTAACTTCATTTATAAACATCTCTACTAATGGGTGTGTGATATATAACTAAGTATGACAACAAATGTTACAATATTTGTCTTTGACTGACATAACTCAATTACACAAACTGGCTGTTTTTTTGTTGGTACCAGCAAAATATTACAACATGCTATAATAATGGTGCAGTGGCTATAGCATCGAACTCTGAATCGAGAAAAACTGGGTTTGAAATCTGTGCTGCCATGTCGAACCTTCAAAGGGCAAGTTTGTTCACTCTACGTTGCTCCAGGTCACTCAGCTGTAAGAATGAGTACCTGGCTATAGACAGTGGTGGATATTTGTTTACGAAATCTTTGTACATTAATTACAGCATGGTTGAATGTTTCTCTGAGAAATCGAGATGATGTTTGACTGAACAAATCTGCCAGGGAATAAAGTGTAAAGTACTTTGAGCAGTCCTAAGGATTGGTTACTGCGCTATATAAGAATTTACCTATACATAAGGCAACATTTATTACAAAGTGTGAACGGAACTTACTTTCAAGTAACTGAGATTTGGACGTAATTACATTAAATACATCTTCAAATGTAACCAGATATGCAGCCTTGCACTCATATTTGAAGTCGGCATCCATTTTCATAATCGTTCATAAATGTCAACAATCTGTGTGAATCAGTCAATACCATTGACAGGTGAGTAGAGAGTTGGCCTCTCTTTGGAGCATCACTGCAACCACATCACAGCAACACATACACATGTAGAGAGGCTTAATATTAACTGTGTGATTAATAATTTAAAGTTGGGTAGCACATATTGAATTCAGTTCTATCAACAGATTTCCCGAGCAGTGGACTTTTTTTTACCAATTTTCAAACGAGTTTCACACAACACTATGGGGACTGAACAGGACTATCAGGTCAGAATATATAAGGTTTATTTCAGGATATGTTTCTTGCATGAAGGCACCATTTAATTGTGACACTGTCACCCTGGCATGCAATGGTAGTAATGTTTAGCCAACACCAACAACCTACTGAGCTGATTCAGCAAAATTGGGTACAGTACATTTTGTCTACTTCTACACCGTTAATAGTCCTTTTGTCAAGATACTGACTCCTACAGGGATTTAGATACAAACTGTGTGAATCCACATGACAACTTACATATCTACCCCTTAATTTTGAATAGGATTCTTTGCATAGACATGTACCTGATAGAAGGGACCAATAGCTTTTACTTTTACTGTATCTCTTCTGAAAGACCGAGAGTCAATCCGAAACATTGTGGGGTGAATGAAATGATTAAAAATGGCAGGTGGTGAACTCAAACTCTGGTGCCTTTGTTCGACAGTCACAACGTCCCAATGGTGCTTGCACACGACACATGGGAAGAAAATTGGAAGTGTTCGAGCATGAATGAATGAAAATTAGACACTAAAGCCTTTAGATTACTTATCCTTGTGTTTATAGGCAGCTCAACAGCAATTGCTACACTAGCTACGCTATGGCTTAATGAAAGATTGCATTGCATAATTAATAATGCCCCACCCCCAAACTGCAAAGCCAAAAGATAAGCCAAGCAAGACCCAATCACAAGGCAAAGGCCCCAGCCATGCCAAATAGCAGTCAGAGTAAATAGACCGACTGAATAAACTCTAGTCTTCTGAAGTTCTGGGTGAAATTGTTGACTTGTAGAAGTTACAAACAGATCTTGCATGATTATGAGATAGGCACTTCAAACGATTCTACTTGCTACGTAATTTTCCGTGCGCCACAGCCATTCACCGCAGAGCTGTGTCGTTTACGCACCGCCTGGGTAGTGCTTTGTTTTAACTCTTGGATTCGCGTGCTTTTTCTGGTCGCTGACATCATCGGCTGATGGATTCATTTTGCTGGTAAGTCAAAGTTTATTTATGTGTCTTTCTTTTTCAAATTTGACCAAAATTCTGCTAGATTTCATCGATATGACGACATAGCTGTTTTTCATTAGTAAAGTTAGCACATTTGCATTAGTATAAGAAGAAATCGTTTGTGTTTAGCAAGATCTACTAGGTTTATATTAGTCTTAAATCACTACAACACAACAGTCAAAGTACCGGTAGTAGTTTAGAGTTGCTAGAATTGTTTAATTAATAGCCTATTACTATGATACTACGGGCCAAGAATGGTAGTCTTAGGCCAGGGCTTACTCTTGGGTTTGGCATGGCTTATCATTATGCCATTATTTATGGTTAAGCTTTTACTTAGACTTAGAAATAATAAAAATTTCATTATGCAATAATTTTAATTAATTGTTGTTACCTATTAAATCAACAATTTGTTAGAAAAGTTGTTTTTGACGTCAAATACGTAAATTATCCGATTTAATTTGTTTTAAAGTGTTTCATGATAAACAGTCACTGCACAACATTTTGTAAAACATGTAATATAAACCATAAATGCCTTGATCAGATGTAACATCATTCGTTTCATTGTGTGACAACTGACGTAATTATTATAGAATTTCACACTGCTCTCTTGAGTGTAACAGTGGCAGGGATATGAAAATTATTTCACAAGATTTGCATGCAGAATCAAAACAGTTATAAAAATATGATACACGATGGCCTTTTTATTTCACATATTGTTTGCAATTACATGCAGTGACACTGATCTTACACTGATCTGTGTCTGACTGTGAAGGTACCGAGCCACAGAGTCGTCTGAATATGACATCCATCACCTGCCTGCATACGTATACATTTAATCTTGCCGATTACATATCTGATATCTAGATTGAACAGAGTCCATTCAACACGACATGAACATTACTTATAGACATCATGTTGAAGAACACAACGTTTTTCTACAAGATACTGAAATATGAACTTTGCTGCACAGATCTTGCAACCTACTGGCATTAAATTATGAGACAATCAACTTCCAATATTACAAAAAGACTATTATGAGCAGAGCAGACTTCTTCATGGTTTGACTCCATGAGCCATGGGGAGTAAAGCAATTTTGCATTTGGCGCATTTGGATTCAGCGACGGAATACTGTGAACAATTTATAAACATTACTTCATCAAGTTCATGTTAAAATACAGAACATTACATTATGAAGCAGTGACAATTGATTACTGGTCTGCACAGATCCTGCAGCATTCATCCATAGTCACACATAGACGCAGTAAACTGGGAGTATGAATATTGTATTTCATTATTATGTATTATTGATATGTTGAGTTTGTGTGCTATTTAGCCAATATGTACTTATTAATAAAGTTACTGTTAATGCTATATGAATCATCCAAAATGATGATGATGATTCAGTGAGCCTCGGATGCAGTTAGGGCGTACCCTGTAAGCGACGCGCAGAGGACTCGCCTGACCTCTGTGAAAAGTGGACAAGGGCTACCGGGCCTTGGGCGGTCCCGGTTAAAGAGGTTAGTCCGGATGAGAGTGGGGACGTTGAATGTGGGGACAATGACTGGACGAGGAAGGGAGTTGGCAGATCTGATGGAGAGGAGGGTGGGAGTGCTGTGTGTGCAGGAGACTCGGTGGAAGGGGGACAAAGCGAGAGAGTTGGGAGGAAACTGCAAGTTGCTATAAAGTGGAGCAGATGAGCGAGGGCGAAATGGAGTGGGGATAGTGCTACACAAAGAACTTAAGGATAGCCTAGTGAGTGTGAGCAGAAGGAACGATCGATTGATGAGTGTCAAGCTGGGCTTAGGTGAGACGGTGGTTAACATCATATGCGCGTACGCCCCCCAAGTGGGCTGTGAAGAGGAGGAGAAGGAAACCTTCTGGAGACAGATGGATCAAGAGCTCAGGTCAATACCAGAGGGAGAAAGGGTGATTGTAGGCGGAGACCTAAACGGTCACGTGGGAATGAGTAGAGATGAGATTGAGAGGATACACGGTGGCTGGGGAGTGGGAGAGATAAACGAGGAAGGCGAAAGGGTAGTAGGCTTTGCGATGGCATTTGATTTGGCGATAGGGAATACTTTCTTTGAGAAGAGAGCGAGCCAGTTGGTGACCTACAGGAGTGGAGGAAGAGAAAGTCAAATAGACTTCCTAATGTGTAGAAGATCCCATCTGAAAGAAGCTAAGAACTGCAAGGTCATAAACGGGGAAAGTGTGGCGGCACAACACAAAGTACTGGTGATGGACTGGGAGATTAAGTGTAGTAAGAAAAGAAGACCAGAGCAAGTGACACCGAAGATCAAGTGGTGGAGATTGAAAGAAGAGGACCTAAAGATGCAGTTTAGGGAGAAAGTGTTGGAGGAAAGGAGATTGTTGGAAAACGTGCAGGAATGGTGGGAGGAGAACAGCAAGGTGATATTGAGAGCGGGAAAGGAGATGCTGGGCATGTCAACAGGAAAGAGACCCCCTGGGGACAAGGAGACATGGTGGTGGAATGATGAGGTGAAGGATGCGATAAGAGCTAAGAAAGAGGCTAAGAAGAAGTGGGAAACGTCAGGAAAGCATGAAGACAGAGACAGCTATCGGCAGGCAAACAAAGAGGCAAAGAAAGAAGTAGCAAGATCAAAGACACAGGCAATGGACGAGGTGTACGGGGAGCTGGGAACACCGGAGGGAGAAAGATATATAGAATAGCAAAGGCTCGCGACAAATCTACCAAAGATTTCACACAGATAAGACAGATAAAGGATGGACAAGGAGTGGTTCTATGGGAACAGGATAAGATCAAGGATCGGTGGAAAGGATATTTCGATAATCTGCTAAACGTAGAGAACCCGAGGGTAGCCTTTGACGATGGAGTGCCAAATGAAGGCTTAACACCAGGAATTATCAGGGAGGAAGTAGAGGTGGCACTGAAAAGAATGAAAACTGGGAAGGCGATGGGACCAGACGGAATTCCAGTGGAGGTCTGGAAGAGTTTGGGAGAAGAGGGGGTCGATATGCTGTGGGATCTGATGCAGAAGATATACGTACAAGAGAAAATGCCAGAGGAATGGAGAGGCAGTGTCATCGTGCCTATCTTCAAGGAGAAGGGAGACATCCAGGATTGTGGCAATTACAGAGGCATCAAGTTGATGTCGCACACCATGAAGGTTTGGGAAAGGGTAATTGACAGAAGGCTGAGGGAAGAGACAAGCATAGGTGAGGAGCAGTTCGGTTTTATGCCGGGCAGAGGAACAACGGACGCCATATTTGCAGCAAGGCAGTTGATGGAGAAACACCGGGAGATGCAGAAGGAACTGCACATGGTCTTCATTGATTTAGAGAAGGCATACGATAGAGTGCCACGACAGGAGGTTTGGAGGTGTATGCGGGAGCAGGGTGTGCCTGAAAAGTATGTACGTCTTGTAAAAGACACATATGAAGACGCAAGGACGCAAGTCAAGAGCAGCGTAGGACTGACAGGCAAGATCAACGTTAGAGTGGGGCTGCACCAGGGGTCCTCACTGAGTCCTTACCTGTTTGACTTGATTATGGATGTGTTGGGCCGGGGCATCAAAGAACAGCCCCCCTGGTGTATGCTGTTTGCAGATGACATCGTGCTGTGCAGTACCAGAAGAGAGGAGGTGGAACGGAAGCTCGAGGAATGGAGACGTGCAATGGAAGAGCGAGGACTAAAGATTAGTAGAAAGAAGACGGAATACCTGAGGTGCTACGAAAACAATGACCTAGAAATCCAGTTACAGGGCGAGACAGTGAAGAGAGTGAAGACATTCAAATATCTAGGATCGACATTGGCGGATGATGGAGAATTGGATGCGGAAGTCACTCATAGAGTGCAGAGCGGGCGGAAGAACTGGAAGAGAGTATCTGGAGTGCTGTGTGACAGAAGAATGAACGTGAAGATCAAGGGAAAAGTGTACAGGACAGTGGTTAGGCCAGCACTGATGTACGGGTCGGAGACATGGGCGGCAAAGAAGACACAGAAAAAGAAGTTGGATGTCGCAGAAATGCGAATGCTACGATGGATGTGCGGAGTCACAAAGCTTGACAAGATAAGAAATGAAAGAATCAGAGGGACAACGAAAGTGGGGGAAATTTCGAAGAAAGTCCAAGAAAGTAGGTTGAGATGGTATGGACACGTGATGACAAGAGAATTATGTAGGAAGGAGAGCGATGGGAATGGAAGTGCAAGGGAAGAGGAGGAGAGGAAGGCCGAAGAGGAGGTGGCTAGACAGTGTGAGGGCAGATCTCAGGGAGAAGGGACTGTCGGGGGAGGAAGTGTACGACCGAACGACATGGAGGCGAATGTCATCATACATCGACCCCACATAAAAGTGGGACAAAGATGAAGAGGAAGAAGAAGACTGTTAATGCTATATGACTGGTTAATGTATATTATTATAATGTGGTTGTAAACATTGCATAAATTATATAACTGTCTTCATAATTATGGACATTCCAGCCTTTCATCGAAAGGTAGCGGTCAGTCGTTAGTGTGCTAATATTAGCCAATATTAACTTATTAATTAAGTTACTGTTAATGTGAAATGACTGGTTAATATATATTTATTTCCATAATTAATGTGGTTTACTGCTTGCATAAATTATACAAATATCTTCATAAACATGGACATTATGGCCTTTTACTGAAATGTGTCGGTCTGTCTGTATATTTATTACCATTATTAATGTGGTTATACACATTGCATAATATGTATAAATATCTTCATAATTATGGACATTATGGCCTTTTACTGAAATGTGTTGGTCTGCCGAGGTCGCGTGCTAATTACCCAATATTGACTAATCAATTAAATTATTATTAAATGATTTATTAATGCATATTTATTACCATTATTAATGTGCTTATACACATTGTATAGTATGTATGAATATCTTCATAATCATGGGCATTATGGCCTTTAATTGGAACGTGTCGGTCTGTTGAGTTTGCATGCTACATTACTAAAATTAACTAATATTATTAATTGCATTAATTTGGTTATAATTATTACTAAAAATATTAAATATTATAAATTTATTACTTTGGTCAATGTGTTTGAAAACCCTGAAAACAGTATTTAAACATCTATATAAATAAAAAGTTATGACATTTTAAAGAAAATATTTATCCACAGAAAACATAAAAATTAGTCCATTTTGCCATTGTAAGACATACACAAAAATTACGCTGTTTTGCCGTCTTAAAATCGCAATATCTTTTGATATATTAACTATACGTTAATAAAAATGTAATAGATCCTTAAGGTATTACCTTTAATTTAAGCCCATTCTCAATGTTCTAGCATGATATTTAATTTTTTGTTGAAGTGCCTATATGAGACAAGTCGGGACAGGGCAGAGCGCGATGGCGATGCTCCGTTTATCTGCGTATGTAACTACTCTGTTTGCGTCGTCAACCGCTGACGTGAGCGTTCTATCTGTTCGGGCAGAATGCAATTTCAGCTTAGTGACCCTGCGAAATTATTACCGCTGAAAACGAAGCTGTACCTGCACAGCAAACAGGTTTTCCGCCGTCCACCAAAACCACCATCAACAAAAATCCGCTAAACTGTTGCTACCTGCGCAATCCAACATGCGCACTTCCGCTGTCATCAGTCGCGTCGACAAGATTCCGCGAGATGGCGCCACCATCTGGCGCGACGTATGGAGCGCCAGTTCCGTAGGTGTAGTTGTTACACAACGCACGCCCGCACGCCCGCACGCACTCACTTACACATGCACACGCACAAACTCACGCATGTGCACACGCACACGTACAAACGCACGTACACGCAGATGAACACGAACACGCACACACGCACGCACGAACGTAAACAGGAACTGAGGAACATCCACATTTTACGATTTACGCAGTTTTGTCGATAGTGTTCAAATAATTGGTTATGTGATTATGGTAGACCCTCTGCCAATGCGACAATATACTTGGGAGTTTGGAGTTCACGTAGGTCAGTGTTTCTTAAAACTGTTTTGCTCTACGACCCATTTTTTTCAGACAATCATCACAACGCCCCCCCCCCGCCCACCACACTAAATCTAAAATAACCGATGTTTATTCTAAAGTCTAAGAGCCAGTTAGATCTGAATATAACTCTATTTTAAGTCATTTTAAAAGATGCTGGTATATCTATCAAATAGGTGATCGACGCTGCATAACACCAACCAACTTCATGGTTATGAATTATTTAAAGGCGTATACTATCTTACTGACACTTCACAAAGATATGCCCGTCTTGGTCCATTCAACCAAATAGACTCTGTGACGCTGCATAACACCAATAAGCTTCGTGATTGTGAATTATTTAAACTCGTATGTTACTAACATTTCCCATAGAAATGTCAGTTTTGGTCCATTCAATCGAATAGGTGACGCTGCATTTCTCCAATAAGCTTCATGATTGTGAATTGTTGATCTCTCTGACGCTGTATAAAGAAACGTCTCTTTTGATTTGCTTAATCAAATAAGTCAAATCAAATACTGACGTTGCGCAAAGAACTGTCCGTGTTGGTCGGTTCAACCATCATAATAATACTGTCTCTCAAAACATGGGCAGCTGTGGACGGCTTGGTGCTAATGACAACTGAATTACTTTTTATCCCGGGTGCATTCTAAAATTACCGTTGCGTTCAGCGTCGTGACGATTATGTTGGTGTGAATCAGAACACCTGGACGAGAGCATCCTAGCGTTGCTGGAACCCTACGTCAGTGTCAGTAGCCCTGGCATATCTACTTGTTGATTCGTGAATTTGTCTTTAATGCGTAGGATATCTGGCGTGTCACTGAATTAAAATGCTATTTGAAGTTGAGCTGGCTCCTGAGATCATTGGACTAGAAGAACAAGTGCGACGAAATGGGGTTGGGACAGTGGAGTAGGGGGTGGGGGATGGGTCGAGTGATTCATCGAACTTTAGTATGCTGCGTTGAACACACGCCGGAGGATACGTAGTCAACTATCCCTGGCTTGCGAGGATGGACGAGCGGTAGATAGAATGGCTGGTGGAATACATCATCAATTTGCATGGCAAAATGCGGTGATATAGAATATACAAGCATTATTATGTGTATGGTATGTGTATATAATGATGCCATTGTAATTACTTAGGCGCCTGTCAATAAGGTCAAAGGGGTACCGTGCAACTGTATAATTAATTAGGTGAGCTCGAAATGTAATTAAATTGTCACCTGTCACTTTTTTCTTGAAAGGTCACGTTCGTGCGATCAGTACTTGTCAACATAATTAATGTATTATAACACGTCTCATTGCGAAGCCTGACCTGAATTCTGGTATTATATAGAGCCGGGTTTCGCAAAAAAATGTTAGGTGTGAACCAATTTTTACAATTATCTCTCTGCGGGCCAAAACTAGAAATTAGGCAAGACATTTACTACCTGTTCATAGGTGCTCGCAAAGAGTGTTTTGTGCTACTCTGAACCACATGTAAACAACACATAAACCACACTATTTCAACGACACGCACATAAATATATGCACATGCACGGAGAGAGAGAGAGAGAGAGAGAGAGAGAGAGAGAGAGAGAGAGAGAGAGAGAGAGAGAGAGAGAGAGAGAGAGAGAGAGAGAGAGAGAGAGAGAGAGAGAGAGAGAGAGAGAGAGAGAGAGAGAGAGAGAGAGAGAGATATATATATATATATATATATATATATATATATATATATATATAGAGAGAGAGAGAGAGAGAGAGAGAGAGAGAGAGAGAGAGAGAGAGAGAGAGAGAGACAGACAGACAGACAGACAGACAGACAGATAGACAGACAGAGATACAGAGGGAGGAAAGGAAAGAGAGCGGAGAGATCTCAAGTCCCAAAAAACCTTCAAACGATATCAAAGGTGTTCTTCGTGAATACTAAATTGTCGTTGGGAATTCAGATGTCGCTCAATAAAGCTGTCTAAAGGTAGGCATACCAACCATTTATATGCTATCTCAAGCAATGCTGAAAATCAGCACTTTTATTCTGCAGAGCAGATTTGCCATCTCCAAATAATTGCGACAACGTCAGGCTGAGCTGTAAGCGAATTTGCAAAGAAGCAACAAAGTCGGCAAATCGGCCACTGTAGCGCGTTTTAGGTGGTGGTTTAGGTGACTAAAATCCTTTTTGTATACGTCAGTCATAATGTAGGTGGTCTACGATTGGACTGGAGCAAAATCCCTATCTTTTAACAAGGGATTTCCACCGAAGGCGCGCCTGGGTTAAAGGAGAGGGAGTGGAAAAGTAGTTCCGGTCCCATATTAAAAGATAGGGATTTTGTACCAGGGCGCGCCCACTTTAAAAGATAGGGAATTTTCCCCATGTTAAAAGATGGGGAATTTTCCCCATGTTAAAGATAGGAGCTATTATCGTAAAGGTATTCGACGACTTTTTTGAAAAAATAAAATATACTGAACAGCATTTGAATATGTCACTCACAAGATTGCTTGGCCCGTAGGCCGAATCTCCGCCAAGGGACCGAGTCCTTATTTGATTGACGATGACATGTCTAAAATGTGGTGTTATGATAAGGCGTAATTTATAATAAAAGGATTATAAATTCAGCGGAAGTCGTTTTATCTGAAGTAATGTATACGAAATGTAGAATACATATAGGGCTATGTTATATCAGAGCCTATAGCCTCGTTTTCTCGAACACAGCGACCATCTTGGAATTATACCTTTGGTATCATTTCCGTATGGTAGTACCTAAATTCGTGTCTCTTATAAAACCCGTATTCGAGACGTGTCTGGACATGTTTGTTTGTTGCGAGCGTGAGCGTGCGCACCCTGTATTACGTCATCAAACTGCTACGCGCAGTAATTTTGTACGCAAGGTGATTTGGTCAAACAGGTAGTTATTTGGTTAGCCATCGTTTTGAACTTGCGCGCTTGAATATAATTCCATCATGTGACGTCATCAACAGTAACGTCATGGTACGCACAGTAATTTTGTGCGCGAGGTGAGTTGGTTATACAGGTAGTGATTTGGTTAGCAATCGTTTTGAACTTGCGCGCTTGAATATAATTCCATCATGTAACGTCATGATGCAGTGACATCATTAAACTATAAACTGCTACGCGCAGTAATTCTATACGCGAGGTGAGTTGGTTATACAGGCAGTGATTTGGTTAGACCTTGTTTTGAACTTGCGCGAATGTAACGTAATCCCATCATGTGATATCATTAAACTATAAACTGCTACGCGCAGTAATTCTATATGCGAGGTGAGTTGGACAAACAGGTAGTGCTTTGGTTAGTTAACATTTTGAGCTTTCGCACTTGAATGTAATCCCACCATGAGACGTCATGATGCAGTGACATAATTAAACTATAAACTGCTACGCGCAGTAATTCTATACGCGAGGTGAGTTGGACAAACAGGTAGTGCTTTGGTTAGTTAACATTTTGAACTTTCGCGTACGAATATAATCCCATCATGTGACATCATGGTCAGTCACGTCATGGTACGCGCAGCAATTTTGTGCGCGAGGACATACATAGATACATACATAGATACAGACATAGAACAGACATAGAGATATACATAGATATATACATAGAGATATACATAGATACATACATAGATACATACATATATATATACATAGATACATACATAGATACATACTCATTGACACACACATAGATTCATACATAGAGACAGATAGAGATACAGACATAGAGACAGACATAGATATATATAGATACATACATAGAGACAGACAAAGATATATACATAGATACATACATAGAGACAAACATAGATACATATATAGAACAGACATAGAGATATACGTAGATACACACATAGAGATATACATAGATACATACATAGAGACAGACATAGAGATATACATAGATACATACATAGATATATACTCACAGAGACACATATACATTCATACATAGAGACATATATAGATACAGACATAGAGACAGACATAGAGATATACGAAGATGCATATAGAGACAGATATAGATACATATATAGATACATACATAGAGACAGACATAGATACATAGAGACATATATAGATACACATACGTATATATATATACATAGAGACAGACATAGAGATATACATGAGACAGACATATGTATATATATATATATATACATACATAGAGACATATATAGATACATACGTAGAGATATACATAGAGCAGACAAAGAGATATACATAGATACATACATAGAGACAAACATAGATACATACATATAGATATACATAGATACATACATATAGACAGATATAGAACATGCATAGATATACATATATAGATACAAACATAGAGGTATACATAGAGACATACATAGAGACAGACATAGATATATACATAGATAAGTACATAGAGACATACATAGATACATACATAGAGACATACATAGATACAGACATAGAGACATACATAGAGATATACATAGATACATACATAGAAACATACATAGATACATACTAAGAGACAGACATAGAGACATACATTGATACATACATAGATACATACATATATATATACATAGATACATACATATAGACAGACATAGAACATACATAGATATATACATAGATACAAACATAGAGGTATACATAGATACATACATAGAGACAGACATAGAGATATACATATATAAGTACATAGAGACATACATAGATACATACATAGAGAAATACATAGATACAGACATAGAGACAGACATAGAGATATACATAGATACATACATAGAAACATACATAGATACATACTAAGAGACAGACTTAGAAACATACATTGATACATACATAGATACATACATAGAGACAGACATAGATACATACATAGATACATACATATATACATACATAGATACAGACATAGATAGATGCATACGTACATACATACATAGAGACATACATAGATGCAGACATAGAGACAAACACATATATATATATATACATAGAGACAGACATACCTGTAGATACATACATAGAGATACATACATAGAGACAGACACAGAGACATACATAGATACATACATATATTCATACATAGACGCATACATAGAGACATACACAGAGATATACATAGAGACATACATATATACATACATAGAGACAGACATATTGATATACATAGATACATACATAGAGACATACATAGATACATACAAAGAGAGAGACATAGAGATATACATAGATACATACATAGAGACAGACATAGATACGTACACAGAGACAGACATAGAAATATACATAGATTCATACATATAGACAGACATAGTTACATACATAGAGATAGAAAACATTGGACAAAGGAAACACTTAGACCATCGAGGGACAAGAACAATAGAGACATACATAGAGATATACATAGATACAGACATAGATACATACATAGATACATACATAGAGACATACATAGATACATACTTAGTAGACAGACATAGATATATACGTAGAGTCATACATAGATACAGACATATACACATACATAGAGACAGACATAGAGATATACACAGAGACAGACAGAGAGATATATATATATAGACACATATATAGAGACAGACATAGATACATACATACATAGAGACAGACATATATACATACATAGAGACATACATAGATAAATACATAGAGACAGACATAGAGATAACACTCACTCACTCACTCACTCAATCAATCAATCAACCACTACCTCACTCACACGCTCGCACAGTCACTCACTCAATCACTCACTCACTCACTCACTCACTCACTCCTCCTTTCCGCTCCGCCTCACTCCTCCGCTCACTCACTCCTCCACTCACTCCGCTCCACTCCTCCTTCCTCGCTCACTCACTCACTCACTCCGCTCCCTCCTCCACTCCACTCCTCCATCACTCCTCACTCACTCCCACCTCCTGCTCCACTCACTCACTCATTCCACTCACTCACTCACTCACTCCACTCACTCACTCACTCACTCCACTCCACTCCACTCCACTCACTCACTCCACTCCACTCACTCCACTCACTCCACTCACTCCACTCACTCACTCACTCACTCCACTCACTCACTCCACTCACTCACTCCACTCACTCACTCACTCCACTCACTCACTCACTCACTCCACTCACTCACTCACTCCACTCCACTCACTCACTCACTCACTCCACTCCACTCACTCCACTCACTCCACTCACTCACTCACTCACTCACTCACTCACTCACTCACTCACTCACTCACTCACTCACTCACTCACTCACTCACTCACTCACTCACTCACTCACTCACTCACTCACTCACTCACTCACTCACTCACTCACACGAACCTTCACTCACTCACTCACACAATCCCTTGGGGTTAATCTCGCGAAAATTTAAACAACCACCAAGGTGGTTGTATAAATTTTTTGAAAATATAAAGATTTTGTCCCAGAGGGACAAAACATTAAATTTTCGCGAGATTAACCCCAACTTTTGTTCTCTATCTAACCTAATTAGATATTTTACCCGCTAGACGGCGCCATCATGAGACATAGTACGCCAATTATCCACTAGGGGGCGCTGTGCCGGAAGTGATGACGTACCGGAAGTCACTTGACTGTCATGGGGGCCTCTACTATGGACGCTACGCCGGATGTAACGTCGTACCGGAAGTTACTTGAATGTCAAGCCGACCTGTCATGGCGGCCTCTACGGTTTCACCATTTCCGGAAGTGTGTCGACGAATATAGATATGTCATCGCCAGTAGATGGCGTTATTCTGAGTAGTTACATTGCTATCCGTTTGATGCCATCGGATGTCGCCTGTCTCATGAACGTGCACAGTTTTTTGTGTTAAGGGAAGTCACGTGATGTACGTTCGGTCTGATTGGTTATGCAAATGAGATGACGCCGAAAAATTGTGTATATACCGTGCTTCCAACGATTCTGGTCTTTCCTTTTTCGACTCTCGAGAAGGTCGTATCGTATCTGGTCGCTCGCACTATTTGAAAATATGGAATTGTTACGTTGTAAAGACGGCTGCTTCATATACATATGTTTTCCGTTAAAAGAAGCGATACCTCATATGAGTCCAGTGGTCGCCTCGTTGGACGTGAATCCGAACAGATGATCGTCTCTTGACATGAAGGTATGTGATGTTTGGCACCTCAAACTCAAAATGTTGTCGTATGCCTTTACGATACATCGAGTTGACGTTTAACATGGAGAAAATGGCCTATCCTTTAACATGGGGAAACTTCCGATCCTTTAACATGGAGAAAATGGCCTATCATTTAACATGGAGAAAATGGCCTATCTTTTAACATGGGGAAACTTCATATCCTTTCACATGTGCGTGAGTAAGTAAGTGAGTGAGTGAGTGAGTGAGGGCTTGTGTGAGTGAGTGAGTGAGTGAGGGCTTGTGTGAGGGATTGTGTGAGTGAGTGAGTGAGTGAGTGAGGGCTTGTTTGAGTGAGTGAGTGAGTGGGTGAGTGAGCGAGTGAGTGAGGGCTTGTGTGAGGGAGTGAGTGAGTGCGTGAGTGGGTGAGTGGTTGAGTGAATGCGTGATGGCTTGTGTGAGTGAGTGAGTGAGTGAGTGCGTGAGTGGGTGAGACGTGAGTGAATGCGTGAGTGAGTGCGAGAGTGGGTGAGTGAGTGAGTAAGTGAGTGAATGAATGAGTGAGTGAGGGAGGGTTTGTGTGAGTGAGTGAGTTAGTGGGTGAGGGCTTGTGTGAGTGAGTGAGTGAGTGAGGGATTTGAGTGAATGAATGAGTGAGTGAGTGAGTGAGTGAGTGAGGGATTTGAGTGAATGAATGAGTGAGTGAGTGAATGAATGAATGGGTGAATGAGTGAATGATTGAGCGAGTGAGTGAGTGAGTGAGTGAATGAGTGAATGAGTGAATGAGTGAGTGAGTGAGTGAGAGTGTGAGTGAGTGAGTGAGTGAGCGAGAGAGAGAGTGAGTGAGGGATTGTTTGAGTGAGTGAGTGAGGGCTTGTGTGAGTGAATGAATGAGTGAGTGAATGCGTGAGGGTTTGTGTGAGTGAGTGTGTAAGGGCTTGTGTGAGTGAGTGAGTGAGTGAGTGAGGGCTTGTGTGAGTGAGTGGGTGAGTGAGTGAGGGCTTGTGGGAGTGAGTGAGCGAGTGAGTGAGTGAGGGATTTAAGTGAATGAATGAGTGAGTGAGTGAGTGAGGGATTTGAGTGAATGCATGAGTGAGTGAGTGAGTAAGTGAATGAATGAGTGAATGAGTGAGTGAGTGAGTGAGTGAGTGAGTGAGTGAGTGAGTGAGTGAGTGAATGAGTGAATGAGTGAATGAGTGAGTGAGTGAGTGAGTGAGTGAGTGAGGGAGTGTTTGAGTGAGTGAGTGAGTATTATCTCTATGTCTGTCTCTATGTATGTATCTATATATGTCTCTATGTATGTATATATGTCTTTTTCTATGTATCTATGTCTGTATCTATATATGTCTCTATGTATATCTCTATGTCTGTCTCTGTGTATATCGCTATGTTTGTCTCTATGTATGTATGTATGTATGTATATATGTATGTATCTATGTATTACTCTACGTATGTATCTATGTCTGTCTGTCTACTAAGTATGTATCTATGTATGTATCTATGTATGTATCTATGTATGTATTTATGTCTGTATCTACGTATATATATATTTATATCTCTATAGTTCTTGTCCCTCGATGGTCTAAGTTTCGATGTTTCGTTTGTCCTATGTTTTCTATCTCTATGTATGTATCTATATATATCTCTATGTCTGTCTCTATGTATGTATCTTTGTCTGTCTCTATGTATATATATGTATGTCTCTATGTATGCGTCTATGTATGAATATATGTTTGTATCTATGTATGTCTCTATGTCTGTCTCTATGTATGTATCTAGAGGTATGTCTGTCTCTATGTATATCTCTGTGTCTGTCTCTATGTCTGCATCTATGTATGTCTCTATGTATGTCTCTATGTATGTATGTATGTATTTATGTCTGTATCTATGTATGTATATATGTCTGTATCTATGTATGTATCTATGTATGTATCTATGTCTGTCTCTATGTATGTATCTATGTATGTATCAATGTATGTCTCTATGTATGTCTCTTAGTATGTATCTATGTATGTCTCTATGTACGTATCTATATATATCTCTGTGTCTGTCCCTATGTCTGTATCATACAGGGTGCGCACGCTCACGCTCGCATCAAACAAACATGTCCAGACACGTCTCGTGTACGGGTTTTATAAAAGACACGAATTTAACCACTACCTAATAACACTAGCCAATATGTTTGACCTATGATGCGCATAGCAGTTTATAGTTTAATGATATCAAATGATGGGATTACATTACTTACACGCAAGTTCAAAACAAGGTCTAACCAAATCACTACCTGTATAACCAACTCACCTCGCGTATAGAATTACTGCGCGTAGCAGTTTATAGTTTATTGATGTCACTGCATCATGACGTCACATGATGGAATTATATTCAAGCGCGCAAGTTCAAAACGATGGCTAACCAAATCATTACCTGTTTGACCAAATCACCTCGCGTACATAATTACCGCGCGTAACAGTTTGATGACGTCATACATGATGCGCACGCTCACGCTCGCAACAAACAAACATGTCCAGACACGTCTCGAGTACGGGTTTTATAAGAGACACGAATTTAGGTACTACCGTACGGAAATGATACCAAAGGTCTAATTCCAAGGTGGTCGCTCTGTTCGAAAAAACGAGGCTATAGGTTCTGATATAACATAGCCCTATAAGTAGTCTACATTTCGTATACATTACTTCAGATAAAGCGACCTCCGCTGAATTTATAATCCTTTTATTATAAATTACGCCTTATTATAACACCACATTTTAGACATGTCATCGTCAACCAAATAAGGGCTCGGTCCCTTGGCAGAGACTCGGCCTACGGGCCAACCAATCTTGTGTGTGACATATTCAAATGCTCTTCGGTATATTTAATTTTTTTCAAAAAAGTCGTCGAATACATTTACGATAATAGCTCCTATCCTTTAACATGGGGAAAATTCCCTATCTTTTAAACCGGGCGCGCCCTGGTACAAAATCCCTATCTTTTAACATGGGACCGGAACTACTTTTCTACTCCCTCTCCTTTAACCCTGGCGCGCCTTCGGTGGAAATCCCATGTTAAAAGATAGGGATTTTGCTCCAGTCCAATCCAGCGTAACTCGCAGACCACCTACATTACTACTCACGTCCCTTTAATTCAAAGCTTGACCCACGAATTACATATTATGTCCCACTGGTAGACTTCCTGTACGCAGTTAACAATGGTTTTCCCTGTTAGCCTTTGTCGTCCTTCTGCCACACTTCCTGCTTACCACACGCTCTCTGACGATATCTCATCACCCAGTCTCTGGACATGTTCATCGAAGTTTGTTCCAAGCGAACGTCCTTTCCCGCTTCATTACAGCCGTTTCCCGTAATTTAAACCTTCTGTATATACCCCACTGCACCTTTCTTTGGCGACTGTACCACCCCCTGGCCTATTCACTCGCCTAACAGGAGCAATGGGGAACTGTGCAATATTGTGCAGAGATTTTCACTAGCTTAATTTTTTTGATGTTACAACGAACCCAACTTATCACAGTCACGGCGATCCAAGGTGGCGCTGTGCCAAACTACCAGAGGCTATTCAAATTTTTTTTATCGAGAACGTATGCCTGGATATAATTCCATTACCTTGCCGATAAGTAAACGTCATACCCTGGGATACAGCTAACATAACGACAATGCCTTAAACGCTCCTGATAATGAATGGCACGTACACAAAATGTACTCATCAGGTTTTTTAATGTTTGTAAGGAAAAACGTCGGCCTATGAAGAATGTGTTCTTATTCATAGGCCGACGTTTTTAACTGAGTCCTTACAGACAGTAAGAAACCTGATGAGTACATTTTTGTACGTGCCAGTCTCTGTCAGGAGTGCCTGAAGTTTAGATTAATTTATTTTAGTTTTTTAATAAACTTTTTTATTAACACTGTTTTCGAGTATCCATAGGTTTCTTATATTCCTGGCAGACATCCAAAACGTTTGTTTTTGTACTTTATTTGAGGGTACGTTTTATTATTGCTGCTACAGAATTACTATTACTGATGAAACATAGTTAACATGTCAGCCAGGTATTGACAGAGCATGTGAAGCACTAATATGTTTTCATTATTTTTTTTTTTCTGCCGTCATATATAACAGTATAAATCACCATTGAGGAATCGGTAACACCAGCGTCATTGGCAAAATCCTGCCAGTTGTTTGTTTCTTGCAGAGAAGAATATTTTAAACATAGTTTGCATTCTTTGTAAAACATGTAAGACATCATATTTTATATAAGACATATTTATTACGATAAAAATAGTGTCGTCTCCACATGCCCCGGTAGACATGGTAAGACCATATCAAAGGTTTGATCAACATACACGTGTGCTTCTTGTTGACCGAGTTGACGCCCGCAAAAGTTGATGCACGCGCCCAATGCTTCCAACCGAGGAAGACATTTTAAAAGTCCAGATACAAAATGGTACACCCTTCCTACATTTTAATATCACAAAATATTATTTTTAAGAATCCCCTAAGAGGTTCACGAACGAGGGAGTCCAGCTATGTCAAAGGTGTTATCTGCAACAATTAATCCCCTATGTACGAGCCTGAGAAGTAACATTTTGAAGGCTAATTGGAACAGTTTTACAAGACACCACAGCAATGTAACAATTTCTGTATAAACATATAACTACAATTCGAAATTCGAAAAATGCTTTGTACAATCAAACTTAATTGCAGCCATTGGGTCGACAAGATACAGCAACAAAGAAATCCGCTACATTTAAAACATACCAAACCTAAACAAGTTACCAAAGTGCAATATCTACATGTATTTACAATACGAACGAGCTGCCATCTATTGGAATCTGGTGTACAATATACTACTTGATTATGTAAGATAGTGTCATAATGTTATATCTTTTGATAATATTAATGTCATCTCCAACTGTGCACATGTGTTCCTATTTGACTTGTGCGTAAAGGTTGGATACATGATCATATTGAGAACACAACACCAACAGTCCAGACAGTTTCCCGTGGCGTGCAATGTTGTAGCTATGCTTGAATTTGGCTGTAATCAGGTCTACCATCATTTCAAGGCATTGAGATTGCGTTCGTTGTATCACAAGGAGTGTCGTTCAAGTGGAAGTAAGCTTCGTTTAACGTCGTATAAAGGCCGAGATACAGAAGAACGTTTCGCCTGACCCGACCAGACCAGACCAGACCAAACCAGACTCTCCCTGGTGCAGTGTAACCACTATACCGACTGACACCGACTGAGCTATACTCGAAGCCGGCGTGACGTCATAATCATGCAAACTTGAAAAATTTCTACTACGTCCATATTAGTCGGGGCTAGTCGGTGTCTGTCTGACATGGTTTGGTCTGGTCTGGTCTGGTCTAGTCTTTAGGCATTGCCTTGTCATGTTAGCTGTATCACAAGGGGCTCCAGGTGGAAGTTTGCGTTTTTTAAGGCATTGCCATCGTGTTAGCTGTATCACATGTAGCGACGTCCCGATGGAAGTTATTGTTTAAGGCACTGCCGTTGTGTTAGCTGTATCCCAAGGAGTTACGTCCAGGTGGAAGTTAGCGTAATCTAAGGCATTGCCGTCGTGTTAGCTGTATTCCAAGGAGTATCCCAAGGAGTTACGTTCAGGTTGAAGTAAGCCATGCCCCAAGTGTTGGTCGCGAACGCCACGGCAGCCACACACAGCACGTTCATCATCAGACCTGCTTTCGCCTACAGAACAATCATAACACAATAATTAGCACTTTTGTAGGATGTAGAATAATTATAATAATTGCTCTGAATGTTGTTGTTTTCATTTCTAAAGGTAATCTCTTTGATAATGCATTTTTTTGTATTTTTCTTAAAAACAGCAGTGATTTTTATATTGCACAAGTCTTTGGTTTTGACGCACCTCTGAACACGAGATTCCCGAATATTTTTGAGCGGTATGTTTTCAGATTGCATTGCAAGTTGACACCTATATATAAGCACATTTACACTGCCGTCGTTGCTACTTCTTTATGTATACTGATGCAGTCCAGTGTACTCGCTTGTTGCATAAATATAGTTTGGTTTTCGTGAAAGTGTAATAAACTTTGACATATGCGTACACCTGCGATTTCTTCAGGTTGACATAATATTTTATTAAATTAGAATAAGTAATTTGTTAGTGATTTATTCCAATAAAAACAAATATGCACAGTGAAGATATAACTTATTAGCTACCAACAAGTCAAACAGAAATACTAAGCACGGCTATCATAAGACACGAATAACATCATGCTTACCATATCAAATACTGTCAGGTATCCATTTGCAAACACGATTGCATTTGGCGGCGTTGCAACGGGTAGCATGAAAGCGAATGAAGCCGCAATCACTCCGGGTAGCATGAGGTAGAGTGGATTCATTTCCAGTTTAGTGGACTGGAAAATAAAATAATGTAATTTATAATTTTTATAAAATAATTGATGGGGTATAATTTGATACATGCATTTCCAGAATAATTCCATTCGAGTAACCTATGCAGTTTACCCTCTTTATGAGACATTTTAAGTCACACGGCTTGGATACCACGTAGAACGCATATTTTAAGTGTCTATTCCGAAAGACAAAAGCAACGAGGATTGAACAAAAGTGCCCGAGTTTCGAAACAGCAGCATGGTGGACTAGATCGAACCCCCGCGTTCACGTTTTCACATAAACATGTGTGTATTATAGTCCTACGCTCTAACCGCCGAGCTAGTGTTCCTTAGAATCCATTTTGTTGACCAATATGCTCACACACGGCGCTGTACTCACCAGGTCCCCGATAATGGGCAGCAGAAGGGCCGACGTGGCCGTGTTGCTCGTGAACTCTGTCAGTCCGGCGACCAAGGCAGCGACAATGATAACGACGGTCCAGTGAGGAAGCTGGCTGAGCACAGTCATCTGGTTTCCAATCATGCTCGACAATCCAGACACCTGCAAGACACAACAGCATTGACACTGGTTCATATTTCCTTTATGTAATCAAATCAATTGTTAGGTGAAGCATACGCTCACAGTGTTATTATTGTTTCACAAGTGTTACCGTGGTGTTGTGATTGGTCTATTACATTTAGATTGACCCTTTAAAACATATAAGGAGCCTATTATGCATTGCATTCACGTACGCGCACGCACGCGCCTGCTCACACACACACGCTCGCACGCACACGCGCACAGAGAGAGAGAGAGAGAGAGAGAGAGACATACAGACAGACAGACAGACAGACAGACAGACAGACAGACAGACAGACAGACAGACAGACAGACAGACAGACAGAAACAGAGAGCGCAAATAAGATAACTACTAAATGGTACCACACGTTTTGTCAACTCTTCTCCGAGTGTTGCTACAATCGCACTTTGTCTGACAGGTGTCACCATTAAAACACATTCAAGACACGTGGTGTTGGTTCCCTACCTTGCTGATGTCAGCTAGGGCAAACCCGCCACCGATCAAGAGAACGACACTCCACGGAAACTTCTCTGTTATGCTCCTCCAATCCAATAGAGCTGTCAACGGTGAACACCAACGTTACACAGCTATGTCCGTCTGACAAAAGGTATTAATCAGAGTAACCAATCTAATCTACTAATTTCACTCAGACATGCTGCTACTTTTATATCCCGTCTTTTCCTTTTTCGTTCGCAAATTTCAAAACGAAAAATTGATCTAGCAAGCAATGTTATTTTTAGCTTTGAAATTTGGGAACGAAAAAGAAAAAGACGGCATATACACGGACCTATGCTAAAGAACGTTCAATAATCGTCTTACATTGAACACAAATAACTAAATGTACCTCACGTAGTTGTATCAAAATGTAATTCATCAAACTACCATATTTTCCATTAAGGCGATGGAATGCAATGGAATAAGACGAGGATTTACCTCCGGTGGGTTTGCTGCCGTCAAACCGTGGGAAATGTTTGGGGAATGCAAACAGGAAAACACATATGAAGATAGCGCTACTGGCATCAGTGGGAAATCTGTAAAAAAAAGATATTCAGGCATATACATATATATATACACACTGTATATAATGGCTGAACGTTAACAGTAGTACATCAACGGGCTACGTCATGTTATTAGCTGGAGGTCACTGGGTGACTCTGCTTACAACGATAGTTCTTGTGCAAACAAATAACGGTTTATTTTAGGGCGCCTTAAAATATGAAGCATGTACACTAAAGCGTCCACGCAAACAATTTCCAAGATGTTCTCAAGCGTATTAACCGCTCTAGTATGCTCACTAGCAAACACATGTGTAAGATGTACCTGTGCTAGTTTTGGGTCACGTCAGTGAATACATGTAATCATTGCAGACTTCGCAATAATAGCATAGCACATGTCTTTGGTAAAACAGGGACATTCAACTTATACCAAGAGCAACCAGGCCGTTGACTAAACTCACCCCTCCTTGAACAAACTTCCCCAGCCGGGAATAAATTTGGGATTGCGGAAGAGCCATAATGAGGCAAGGAGAAGGAAGAAGACCACATTGGCTCCTTCAGCAAACCTGAAAATGTCGAAAACGAACGTGTTATGTTCTGCAAACATCATACTATTATTGTGCAAGTTTCAATTTACAGTTTTCATGCATTTCATCATAATTTAATTTATAAATTCGAGTTGAACTATATATTTAAAAAATCAGTATGGTAAATAAGTTCAGTGAAATTGCACGCAATCAGAATATGGAACACCAATAACGTCGCAATCAGAATATGGAACACCAATAACGTCGCAATCAGAATATGGAACACCAATAACGTCGCAATCAGAATATGGAACACCAATAACGTCGCAATCAGAATATGGAACACCAATAACGTCGCAATCAGAATATGGAACACCAATAACGTCGCAATCAGAATATGGAACACCAATAACGTCGCAATCAGAATATGGAACACCAATAACGTCGCATGCAGAAAAGAACGCGACCTACAAACAAATAATGAATAATTTGAAATAAACTGAATCAATGAAATGTAGACACGACAAATATAACCAAATTGATATTTAATAGAGACAACCAATGTAGATATGTAAAACAAACTGGGTACTGGTTGCTAGCGACGTAATACGATACGTTTGTAGCTTACCTGAACTTTCCGCAGTTCTCATACTCCTTTTGCACTATTTTTTTGACGGCTTCCTCCACTTCCGGGTCGTCGTCGGTTGCTTTCTCGCCCCAGCAACGTCTGTCGACAACCACCAACGTACATTTCATAACAAATATTGTTTAATGACAATGCCTGACACTGGTGAATATTGAGGGAATGAGGCTCTCCAAAAACCTCAATTTGCACCCCTTGAGGCTGACCAAAAACCGCCTTCAGGTTGTTTACAATACACCCCTCCCCCGCCCCCTTAAGGCTGACCCAAAACCCAAAACTGCACCCAAAATACACAAACCTTCCCTACATATTCGGGGAACAATCGTATCTTCAACACCCCCTCAATTATTGGGGGCTAAGCCCCCCAACACCCACACGCCTATGCCTGAAAACGTTACATCAAAACACCGATCACCTTAAAACAAATAATGAAACCACCTTGGTTTAAACGTATTTGTAATGAGCCATGTGAAAAAGGTAAAGCCACGTTAGGTCAGTTTAAGGAAAGAATTAAATGGCAGACATTAGTGAGAAATGATTGTTCGAACGACTTGTCGATCGTGGTTGGGTGTAAACTGTAAGTATTATGTTTTGTTGGGAACTGTGGTTTTAATTATAGTATTATTTCTTTCCCACTTATTTGGGCATAACTTTATATAAAACAAGGTAAATAAAAAAATATAACTTTACATAAGACAAATGTTACAATTATTTTAAAAAATATATCAAATACAGGCCCTAATTGCATAACATCTTAAATGGTAATGAACATATTTATAGAAATATTTATTCTCAGTGAAGAAAGATAGAAGTGTACATTAAATAACATTAACAGAGGAACAGTGCAGATTAAATAACAGAACGTATTCATTTCCATAGTGGACGATACGCGAATGAATCAAAATATGAACTGATTATAAAATAATACTAGCGGGGGAATGTGTACAAGAACACAACTGACAAATGTCTCAGAAGGGCGGGTTACATATGAATGGAAACTATTTGAACTCTAATTACGCCAAGTCATTGTCTAATTGCAATCTGTGTTTTTACTCTGGATTACAGTTTGGTTAAATCTTAAGTCTTGTTTAAACGTATAGCCTTTGTTTCTAGATACGTCGTTGGTGCCTTCGTGCGACTGGTGGACACTGACTACAGGCGCATACTCAGTACGTCTTGGTGTGGCCACATACCCGAGTTTGAGGTAGAGAACCTGCAGCCAGATCCAAGCGACGGCCAGGCACAGAATTGAGAGGGGCACACCGAAGAGCATCCAGGACGTGAACGTTATAGGAGTCTCAACACCGTGGTTTTCGTAAATTCTGTAAGTAGGACGCATCGTTTTCATATCACACGTGATTTCTCTGTTTAACAGATCTAGGTAGATGCCACAGTCAATTAATTTTAAATCACTGGCAAGAATTTACGTGGTCTCTTATGCTATCGTTGGCAGAGGATGTTAGTCGATTAAGAACAGCTTTGCGTCTGTGCATCGTGGGTTATATTAAAAGTGTAAGCAGGCGTAACATATAAACGGTCGTGGTTGATACTTGATACTATAATTCATGCAAGAAAAGAAAGTTGGTGAGGAGTCGACTAAAGCGGACGGGACATGTGGAAGGAACGATTGGCAGAGAAAGCAGATGTCATGAGAATGGAAGGCTAAGCGTGGCGAGAACGATCTACACTGCGATGGGAGGATTATGTAAAGAGAGATTTGCAGGGGTTTTGGAGAGGAGTGGAGAATTATGATAGAGGGGTGTGGAGACAGTTGGTGGAGACAGCAGTGCAAGATCAGCGAGGGGGGAGAAAAAGAAATGAAAACATAAATTGAGGGTTAGTAACGAGGCTTGCTTAACCCCTGACATACAGGGAAACAAGAGGAGAACAACAACTATAATTATGTCACGGTGTTCACCAACTGATAGCGGAACTTACTCGTCGATGGCGTTCTTGAAGACGAGGTTAGGCGGAGAGCCAGTGAGGGTGGCGACGCCGCCGACGTTGGCCGAGTAAGCAATCGCTAGCGCCAGACACTTGCAGAAACTGCTGTGGTCGCCATCTGTCTCGCCCACCGAAGGTTCCACAGCTGCTGGGTCGGTAGAGCTGCAAACACAGTATATGTATAATAATGGTGGTCATTCTTTTACATACCAAAATTGATACATCACATTTTCGTTTGAACTTAGAGAAGGGGTAAGCATTTGAGGAAGTTCGTGTGAAAGGAGTGACACTATGATGGGCGGTCTACTGCGACAACCTGCGGAGAGATTACATATTGCATGTAGGACTATTCTCTGTCTCGTTGTTTTGCGATCAGATTTATTAGTGTTAGATACGTGATTGTTGAAGACATGTTTCGTTCAAGACATCCGCTCAAGCGCACCTGTATGTATGCGCGCGACTCGTGTGTATCTGTGTGCGCGCGTGCCTGTGCGTGTGTGCGTGAGTGCATGCGTATGCATGCGGTTAGAATTATGCATGTATACAGCGTTGGCGTCCTTGTCCGGAAGTCAACCGAAGTTAGTTGCAGTCGATGTCGACTAGATTGAACGTGCTCAAACCACTGGCGAATAAAAACTAGCGGTCGTAATTATTTTAAGAAGTCATGCTACAACTTGTCATGTTTTAAGTGAAACTGCCTACCTTTCGCCTGGGATGACCACTGCCATCTCTATGGACTCTATTGAATCTCCAAATTTCTCTACCGACCTCGCTGAAGCGCCTTTGTTTTCGTCGTATTGGAAACCTGCAAGGCAATAGAACATACTGCACGACACGCACCAACGTTCCCACGGTGTCGGTGTTAGAAATGTCAGATTTTTAATCAACCATGTAACAATAATGTGTTAGTGTAAATCCCACCCGTAAAAATGTATCCGGTATTATATTTATGGCTATTTACTTCGGAAGGTATTTGCTGAAAAGCTAGGTCTAACTTCATGAAGAGAAGACGAATAAAGAATTCTGTTACTTGTCAAACTTACATTTACTGTAAAAACAGGCAGCAGTCAAGGACATTGGTATTGCGTAATAGATAATAATAAGGTAAACGTTGGTGTCAGTAAAAACACGGCCAGGTGAAATGTACAGGTAGGACGTCATCACGCATCGCTGCACCTGTCGCGCATGCACAACCGGTTTGATGGAATACGTCAACACCAGTTTAGCCCTTCGGGGGCGGTCTAATCAATTCAAGTGCACAACACCGTGTAATGTTTATCATACGTTCAAATCAATACCCACCCACCCCAGAATACATGGTTTCTGATTAGCATAAACGATAGCATTAATACGCTTTAACAATTTCTCTCATCAGGTGGCGCCATTGTTTTTTTTGCGAAACCTGGTGACTACGAATTCATCACCCACACGTACATGACACTATACGGTTTGTTGATGTTGCGTGCGTATGTAACCACCCTTACTATATTTGTATTTATTGCTGTTAAACATGCGACAATCTAGCCATCATTTTAGTGTGTGTATGTGTGTGTGTGTGTGTGCGTGTGCGTGCGTGCGTGTGTGCGTGTGTGCGTGTGTGCGTGTGTGTTTACAAGTATGGATGGTTGGGTGTGCGTGCAAGCGTATCCATTGCAAAACATTACTGATATCAGAACTCTTTAACATCTACCCTCGTCTAATGAACATAATTAAAGTTGCATCTACATGTAGTTGTTTATGCAACTATACTTACATTCCGCCTATTTCGCAACGGATGCGATCAGCCATGCGTATCGAGGCCACCCCACCTAAGCACCTCACTACATGAGACAGATAGTCGTAAAACATCACGACTATAAATCAGACATCTGCTTTGGTTTCATACCAATTACATCGTCTATCGAAATGTAGAATGCCTCCTGCACATGCTCACTACACGTTCAAAGAAAGGGCTATCACCCTGTATGTCTATGTCCCGTAGACAAGACCCTACGTCACCCTGAATTGGCCCGTAGAGAGTAAATAAGGTTTAAATACACCAGGCACGCTTTGACAAGACCCCCGAGTCGGCGAGAACCCGCACGCCCACCTGCGGTTACCACTGAACAAAGACTAAGTCATTGCTCCGATGACGTAATTGTAAGAATGCGTATCCCGTTTCCACTCAGAATGTTGCCCTTATACAACAGCGCGGTGTTGGGCGTTAAACGTCTAGAAATTATGCGAAACACAGCTTTCTGACGGTGCTGGTGGCTGATCTATTGCAAGAATATTGAGAAATAATGTCGAAATAATCAACATTATGATGTTTGCCCACAAACATCTTAATGTTTATTTTTTTGTTAATGCAGCGTAGTTTGAAAAAGAGAGTTATTACTGAATACTGAGAAACCAGGTGGTGCCCAATATACTGGTATTCATGCGGCATACATATGACGCAAAAACGCGAACAATGGCTAACATGCAGGTATTCATTGGTTTAAAAAAACATGTACAGGCTGTATAGTCGTTTGCCTCACCGTTGTTTTCGACGCCGTTCGTTTCTACCGTCGGCGTTCTGGGTTCGACGGCACGCCGACCTCGCTCGAACTGATCGAGTACCGCCTGAGCGACTGGGAACATCATCGCAGTCGTCGCTGTGTTACTGGCGATAACAACACATATAGTCAAACTCTATTCATAATAAGCAATGTATATATATATATATGTGTGTGTGTGTGTGTGTGTGTGTGTGTGTGTGTGTGTGTGTGTGTGTGTGTGTGTGTGTGCGTGCGTGCGTGCGTATATGTGTGAGCGTGCGCGTGTATGTGTGCTGTATGTGACATCGGATAAGAAAATAATACATTAATCAAAAGTCTGGCTAGTTTATTACGATCTTGATTCGTCCACAGTTCTGATCTGTTGTCTCATTATTGTTTGTACTTGGTAATACACTGTACATAGTTTCAAGAAATACAATGACTAACGAACCCTTCAGAATGTCGTAGAATGTTGGCAATACATTGCCTGTGCAAGTCTTACCTGATCCACATCGACAGGAACCACGTGGGCAGCATGAAGCCCAGCATTAGCCTGGACAAAAGTAAGAGTTCTAATAAGTGACAGGAATGACCGGCGCATTTTACGGGAGAACCAAACAATGCTGAAACTGCGCACAAAGAAGGACAGTGATGACGTCGAAAGTTGGCGGACGGTAACGAACGTGACTAACAAATTTAGGCACAATGATTATTGAACGATGAACTCGCAAACATACAATTGAAACACAACTGATGCATCATGCACGCGCACACACGCACGCATGGACGCATACATACACAGTCCTACACACAAGCGCTCACACACACATGCGCATACAACGTTCATACATATTCACTCACAACGCACGCTGACATGTGCCTTTGTCACACGAACAAAGGCATGTGTTTGCAAGCACTTAGGTGTAAATAAAAGGTAAATTCTTATATCGCGATATCCACTCTGCATACGACTGATCAAAGCGCATTACACGTCATACTTTGACAAGTCCTGTTCATTATAGCAGGCCGTCCAATCAAGTTTCCTGGATAGCGTGCACCCACGCTACAATGACTGTGTGGAGATTATTCGTTCACATATAACCATCACTGGCTAAAGCCACGTCCTGATTAATACAACAGAGTGAACTTAAAGAAGATGGAATGAACGAAATTGCCAATTTCTAAATGGCAACTTTAGTTGTTGAAGCCAGGTTTACTCGATTGAGAGTCGGATGTTTTAGACACTACGGTACTGTGCCCTCTAATCACAGACAACGACGCTAGCACAGAAGGACGATGGTGTTAACAAACTAAGAACAACGGCTAGTAACGTGATTACACCGATGCTGAAGACGACAACAACTCGGCGACGAAAGTGTCACGCTTGGCTGGTAGGGGAGACTGGAGTAATCTGATCCGTGGGTAAGTTGAGCCACCCCTTTCCGATGCTTTGTGAAGATAATTAGCTGAAAGGTGGTGCCATCTATTGATAACTAAAAACATAACTTTCTTATTGATGTAAATGGAGAGCTGTGTTAGACAAGGGTCAAGCATGCTGAATAAACGTCCTATTTGTGGCGGTAAAAGTGGAAATTGTTGGAACAAGTATGTGAAGTCATATTGTTCTTACTATACAGATTTTTCCCTGATCCGTAAGTAGCATAAAATAGTTGGTAAATTAGGTTGATACAACATCGAGACTGCAACGAACGCACAAAGGGAGCTTACCATCTACGTTTGACGCCGACGAGTCTGAGAATGCCGAGGGCGATGCGTCTGTGGAGATTGGAGCTTTCGATGGCGACAGCGACCATAAGACCGCCCACGATCAACATGTTGGTGTCCTACAACGTGCCCGAGGGAGAGACTCATCTCTAGGACTAAGGCATATAATTGAGGACAAATACGTCAACATAATTATGTAGAATCCAAATCCAAGCAGAAGTGCTTGTGTAAAAAAATCGATGCCTGAAATTTACTTTGTCAAGTATTTAGCTTTCTTTGATATGGGCAGTGACGTTTGGTACCAATGAAGATTATGCATGCCATCCTATGGCTTATCTTATGAAGAGTACTAGGCTATAATAATATTTAATTAAACATAAGTAGAAGCATTTGAATAGTGTGCTCTGAACACACATCATGACGGGCCGTGAAACACAGTACGTGGACTCGATACAGTACTCAGGAATGCGTTAGCGTTTTCCACCAAGTCAGTGGAAATGGCTACTACTAATACAGTAAGCAGCGGGGCACAAGGACACTGCAAATGTGTCGTACTGAAATATCGTATTGATTGCAACATGTTCCGCCCGTATAACAGTATTTGTGTGATAAGATTATATTTAAACTGAATTAACTTGTTGCACTACAAAGTATTATTGCCTTGCAACACGCCATAGCGCAGCAATAGACTACTAATCAAAACAGTGTTTTCAGCATCTCAATATCCTACGGCTCATTACAATTCAATAGCTTAACAGTATCAGCTTAATCTAGCCTCTGGTTCCCATATACCGCGTCTCTTCATCCATGTTGATGGTCACGCCCTACTGCATACTGTTTTTGATATTTTAAAGGTGTGCTAGATAACACAGGTGAATGCATACGGAGAAACAAAGATGCCTCGTTCTGATAACAACGAGGTGCTCAATAAAAAAGCAAATTCCACTTTAAGCACGAGTCTACGTGTGAACCTTCACGTATTCATGCGTGGGTGCGTACACGCTTGCTTGTCATTTAAAACGACAACGAAAAGTAATCGCACACTATAGCGCGCCCCATCCACACACCTCTCGTAAACTACGCCGTGTGCTAGACCTATATATAATCTAACCTAAATGTACTGCAAGAAATGAAAGAAATGCTAAGCTAATGTTAAACGCAATTTTATTTCTTGTCTAGCAACCGGGCTAGGAAGGAACACAACATAACTATTTATAGACACAGTTACAAAAAGTGACGATTTGAGGTCCATGATTATTGATGTTAACAGCACACGGAACTAAATGCTTAAACAAGTACTTTAATCGACATAACGTGTTCATCACAATAATCGCCTTCGTCTGCAGCAGACGCGGAAACTGAATGTGATGAAACACGTGTTTGTTCTGAAAGTTTACTATTAAACTCGTGTCTGTTAGTTTAGTTATTGCTGCAGGTTTAGTTGTAGACATTATACACTGAATGACGTTCCGTGACTTACCTTGAGGTAATTCTTGGCGATATCCTTGGCCGAACTCACGCCCAGCATAGGGAAGAGAAACATGGGCATGAGGGCTGTAGCGGGGAGAGGGATGACCTCCGCCATCCAATACACAGCCATCACAAGCACACCGTAGGCCGCCTTCGCCTCCTGAAGGGGAACGTAATAGAGGTGTAACTGAGTGTGTGTGTGTGTGTGTGTGTGTGTGTGTGTGTGTGTGTGTGTGTGTGTGTGTGTGTGTGTGTGTGTGTGTGTGTGTATGTGTGCGTTCATGTGCATGTGTTCGTGCGTGTATTGTGCCCGTTTATTCGAGTATGCGTGCGTTGTGTTTGACCGTGCGAATGTTTTATGTATGCATGCGTGCATATGCATGAATATAATAACTGATTTTCATAATAATAATTTGGTGGAAGCAAACAGATTTGTAGAACGTGCTCCAGCAGATATTTCGACGACACCACAACATAATTTATGACGTTATTTAAAATAATGTCATATGTTTTATGTTGTTTACGAGACACTTCTTTTGAGCTTAGGTAAAGTCAACAGTTAAACATGTATATTATTCACATCGGATGGAAAGGTTCAAAATAAAATACTTTTACCGCACTACATTACATGGTGTGTTCAAATGTGGATATACTTGTAGTTGTCAAATGTTAGCTTCCTATTTCAACAGGTAGAGTTGTGATCAACCACACAAACTGGTTGTGTTCAATGGCGATGTATTGCAAACATTATTGAAAGTGATAACATATCCCGCGATTTTTAATGTAGTTCACTATCCTATACATACCGAACAGATCACAGGGAAACGACGTTCATACATACGAAAACAAGCCTAATTTACATTGAAAGATGCCTGCAATATCATCATGGCAACATATAGTTTTCCTTTATGTTTATTAAAATTCTGCTCAACTGATACATAAAGTGGTCATTCTAAAGGAAAACGTTTACGGTAACACAGTAAACTGCGACGGGTTTGTATGTTTAAAGGTGGAAGCATACATTAACACATTGCCATAGAATGTTGGCAAACAATGACTCAGCTTTTAGTCTACGGCACAAATGACATCACGCATATTTACGGCATTGGTTCTCACAATGCACCGGCCCGAAACCTAACAGACCGTGTGTGGTGTTATGAATTGCGAACATCGTGCAAACATTGTCGCTGCGATTTCAATGGAACATTGATTGTTCCGCTGTTGCTGCACCGCTGCGCGTAAGCAGACATGTTTGGCAAATAACCCGTCCATTATATCGTATTTTGCGCGCAATTTTCCGTTATCTAAGCTCCCGACACCAATATATATGTTAGTATGATTATTTTTAACACACTCCTAAGTTTTTGTGCATCATTAGAGACCGTCTTGAAGGCGTTTTTATAGGTACCCCGTAACGACCAATAACGTAAGTTGCCGTTCAGCAATTAGAAAAAAACAAGTTAAATCTAAATAATCAATTTTAAAATTAGAAATGAAATACTTCAAAGCCTACGACATTCTCGACCACTAAGCTTCTTGCGAATCAAAACAGCCTATCGTAAATAATCTATGACTGTTCGTTGTTTACTGCGTCTAACGTTCCACCGGAATCACTTATCTCTCTACATCACAACAGGAGTTATTTGGTACAGTTGCGACATCATTAATAGCCCGGAACGGCGCCGGGTGCGCGAAAAAGACACAATTCAGAACTTCGTGTATCCTTTACTATGCAGGTGTTGCATAAATATGTTTACTTTTACTAGTCTGTTTGTTACGGATGACAACACATATCCAACACAAACACTATTCTCTCAATTGTCAGAAGGCACTAGAAACAGAAACCGTCCCAAAGTCGTAGTAAACACTCAGATCGTTCATAGCTGCAACCGCAACTGACAGCAAATTAAAAGAGATTTAATAAGACGTGAAAGCGGTTGGACTATGCGTTAATGTGAAAAATCATTGTTAAAGTCGAACTGATAAGTAAGCGCATACGTTTACTTACAACAACAACAACAACAAACAAAATACACCCGACCAGAAAACGAACCATCGATGTATAACATACAATAGCCTTCTCGCAATTCCATGATTGCATTTCTTTGTAATTAACAACAGTAGTGAAACGCGATGGTTTTACTTTTGATTCACGTTGACACTCTTTATAATTTGCGTTTCATAAGTGGGTTTCAAATAATGTTATACTTTCTAAAATAAATCTTTTAATTCGCACAAAATAAAAACGATGTACAGGTAGTCGCTACACCTGAAGAGGCGGTCGTAATGTGAGGTAAATATAACAGTCAATCGCATACTTGTAAAACAAATTACACATTAAGAAATTTGCTATTCCGCAGTAATTATATAAATGTATACGTTCTAAGTTAGAGTAGGCCTGCAACACATTCAACAATTTACAGATAAACGATAAATCCGAAAAAAGTTACGACATGTTCTGCATAAACTACAGTTGCTCGTCGATGCAAACAATGCCAGCTCCTCGTGAATCTTTCGCAGCCCGTTCTCGACCGCATATCAAACGCCTTATTGGTTTGCCATTCAACATTCTACTACGTTTCGACCACCGTTTGTTAGCAAACTCCTGCGATACTGTTGAATATGTCTACCACTTGGTAGACATATTCACATGCTCATCAGGGTGATAGGGCTAGTAAGATTCCAGGAAATTTCACAGATTTAGCGACAGTTCTCACACAATAAATCCTAGAATAGAGTCATACAATGCGTGAGAGATGTAGACATTTGACTGTAAATTGCACCGACCATAAGACGGCATGGCACAACAATCACTGTATTCTCTTACTAGGCTAAACATATGCTAACAAACATGAATTGACAGCGGGCTCCAAAAAAAACCCGGCACGTTGTAATGCTCGCTGCAGATTTATATATAAGTGGTGTTCGGGCGCGCGAAATGCGATATACGGAATTTTGTATGGAACCTATCATTGGTATGCAACGAAGACCATGTCGCCCATGGCGTTGCGTCGCCGTCCGCTCTTGGATTCACTGTCTATGTTTCAAGTTAACCTTCCGAAGTTGACAGACTTAAGGTGCCGGGTGGTCGTTTCTCAGGCTGAATAAGATGTATGCAACAAAATAGATGTGTCGCTCCGACACTTCGACAAAATCTGAACAGCTACGGGCATTTCTCTTATAGCATGGACACGTTTTTTTGAAGAGTTCACAAGTGTACCTATATAAAAAAATAAGCTGTATGGGGTATTCATCGATTATTTCACTCCAACACGCACATCACAAAACACCTATTTTTCGAATAAGCTGACAAAACGTTACATTTGAGATAGCCCACTTTTTAAATGTAAATTTCCAACGAATCAACATGACCGATACGCTGTAAATTATATCACTTTTTTATATCATTATCAAATGCCAAAGTGATAATATATAAATATATATTTATATGGTAACAAGTATGAACAAATGTACGTAAGTATTGTTCATGTTATACATATACTTTTGTAAAAACATTTAAAATGGTAGTTTAACTTAGAACTCAACTTTTCCACTAACTATAATACAACACGGACCTTTGCAAATAATATATAATCGCTGAGGTATGAATTCTCCCAGACATTAACAAGACTGTTATTCGCCACGACACCGTGTTAGCACATGCAGCTAGACACCATAGCAAGTCCGTAACTACCACCTGCAGTTGCAATTGAGAATTCTTATTAAAAAAATTATTGAAGGGAAATGGCTGCGACTTGCTTAGTAAAAGTATATTCCACGTTGCGAAGAACATATTCGGCTGTGTTTTAAGAACAAAAATCTCACGATGACGACACTCACCATTGTTCCGACTTGAACAACCAGAGGCAGGAACACGATCGGGGTGATGACGAACAGCAAAGATCTCCATGAGTTTCTTAACACATGCAACCACCAATCCATGGTTTGTTGCTATGTCTAGTTCTGTTTGTCTGTCGCTTGTTTTTTTCTATGGCTGACGGAGTTCCTCGGCGGGAGTGTTTTTGTGTTCCTGCTGCAGGTGTTTGGTAAACGTAAAGCTGTTGTGACTCCCTTATATGGTGGCTTTGCACGTGATAGGCGGATGACTGTGCAGGCGGCTGCGACGTACCTTTCCTGTGTGATTCAGCACACGATAAAGGTGTTTTTTTTGCCACAAATGCGGCACGGCTAGTCGAGGTCGCCAGAGCGTGACGAACCGACACATCGATGGATAACGTAGTTCTACCGAATTCGTCAAATACCCTCAGTGAACCGGATGTTTGTTGGTGACAAAGAACGTACGAAATCTGCTTGTGCATGACACACGATTAAATAATACTAACAATTCGCTAAACAGTTATTGTGATGTAAGCATAAAGTATATAGGTGTAAAGCTTAATCAAGTGATAGAAATGTCGTTACGCCAACGGAAGGCCGACGTTTCCGGTTGCCGAAAAAGGTGTAATAGAATTTGCGCCGGAACAGGCAACACATTTTGCTATAAGATATTACTGTTCGCTAATGATTGGATGATAGTTGAATGATATGTGTCTGTAGTTCACTAGTAAAACATAGACTATTTGTTCATGGTTTGTCACCTGTACAAGTAGGTATGGTGGCATTGTGGCACTACTACTTCTACTACTACTACTACTACTATTAAAACTACTACTACTACTACCACTACTACTACTACCATTACCACTACCATTACCACCACTACCACTACCACTACCAATACCACTACTACTACCACTACTACTACCACCACTACCATTACCACCACTACCACTACCAATACCACTACCACTACCACCACTACCACTACTACTACCACTACAACTACCACTACCACTACCACTACCACTACTACTACCACTACCATTACCACCACCACCACTACCATTACCATTACCATTACCACCAGTACAATTACCAATACCAATACAACTACCACAACCACTACTACTACCACTACCACTGCCACTGCCACTGCCACTACCACTACCACTACCACTACTACTACCACTACCAAATGTGGTTTCAGGGAGGATGCGCCAACAACTGGAAGTGACGGTGACGAGATATAGTAAGATTGCCACGGAGCATAAAGAACAGATGGCTGTTGGACAAGGAAATCTTTGGCTCATTGAGAGTCCAGTATTTTAGTATTTAAATGCGATGTTTGTGAAGAGTAGCGAGGAAATACACACCGATAACACATGTGTAAACCTACGAGGTTATAAACAGGGGTTTAAAAACTAAAACAATTCAATTCTGATGTATGACATAACGAGTAACAATTGGCTATAGTGTTGGGGTGGGTGCGCAGAAAGGCAGGACCTATATTTGCCGTGCGGACCGCAGGATAGTTTCAGCCTGGATTGTAGACTCGTTGGCTTGCGTCCAATTAAAGACCGTCATTACAAAGAACGTCTGAACTGCACCAGCGGGATTTACTGGTTGACAGTTTACATATATATATATTTCTGGCTGACTACATCTTTTGCTCAGTTTTTCAGGCCGATTAAATTTATCAAGAGAGCACAAACCCCTCCACATTCGTGTCGTATATCTAGCCGTTGGCTTTGCAGGCTGTGGCGTGTACAATTTGAAAGCATGATGGGTGCAGTTCCTTTCTGGCAAGCGTGATAGTGACCAATGATGCAAAAGTAAATTCCAATAGGATTGGTAAATAATTAACCGGGTGTTTCGTCAGAACTAGTGATATTTAAAGCAATCAACTGTGACTTAAGCCGTAGTACCATACGACTAGTTTCATGAACCGGCAGTTAAAATGTCATACCTTTGTATGATTAAGATCAATGCAAATTCTTATATAGTAAGTAAGTAAATTTATATTTATAGCGCAATATTCAGTCCTTGTGACTACTAAACGTTCTTTACAATTAACGTACTAAGCTGAATTCATTCGAACACCATATCAACTCTCCCAAAACGCATTCAGCCACGCTGGAATTACTGCACGAAAACTATCCGTTCACATGATAATTATACTGCCAACTATTAACTGGACAAGTTTTACCTGTTCGGAACATAAGTGTCCGCAAATGTGCATTTTTTTTGTTCACGTTGTTTTCCAGAGTGCACAACAAATCCTTGAAAACGTATATCGCCTTAGAATAAATCATAATGTATTCGTCTACCAATAAACTAGAATTAATATAGCGAATTTGAATACCGTAAATGGCAGGCGTAGCTCTACGAGGTTTCGTCAGGTGTCTAAATAATTATGGAAAAAGACTCGGTGCCGCCCAGGCTACGTGGAATTTGAAAAGGAACGAGTCAACAATATATGACCCCCATCGGCTCCGTTAAATTATATTTATTGAAGTAACGATTAGGCGATAGCTACATAATGGCGGTTCGACGCAAATAGCTCACGGTCGTGGAACGCTTCCGTGTTGCATAATAACTAACGCGTGTCTTTGTTTTAAGCGTTGACGCATTGTTCACACATGTGGCGTAGTGGTTAGAAGATTGAACTCTCGGTAGAGAGAATCCGGGTTTGAATCCTCTTGCGGCTGTTTCGAAGCTTGGACAATTTCGTTCATTCCACATTGTCTCAGTTTACGAAGTTGTATAAATGAGTACCTGGCTACATATAGTGGTGGCTATAATGTGTGTGTGTGTGTGTGTGTGTGTGTGTGTGTGTGTGTGTGTGTGTGTGTGTGTGTGTGTGTGTGTGTGTGTGTATGTATGTATGTACGTATGTATGTATATATATATATATGTATGTATGCAGGTAATAGTTTTCATCTATAGATGGTACCGTAGCATATGTTATCTATCCCGTCACGTATATTTGGATATCAGAGCGTTGTAACACACCATTCGTGTTCCCAGCAACAGATGGGTGAATGCTAGTGCCGTCAACTGCCGAGTCAGTACGCAGGAAAACCATTATTTTAAAGAATAGGTTAACACTCACATAAAGCTTGTAACAGGGCACCTGCTGTCAAATATGCACGATATTTTACAATGCCACCTTTTAATGTCCTATGCAATGGTGTGTCTAACCTGTTCACATTGCAAATTTATCCGTGTGAATTCCTGCTCTGCCCGGATAAGATGTGTATGAAATATTCACTGATTAAGGACACGGAAGAAAAATTCATCATTTGCCCGGATGGCATCTCGCACTGCACGTATAAGTGAAATCTCAAAAAGCACTGGTCAAAATCTTAATATAATACTCTTCTTAAAAACCGCAGGTCATAATTTCCAAAATAGAGAGCCATGCGGCGTTTTTTTTTACAAAACAATAAATGGAATGTAAGCGTTTGTTCATTATCCGTGATTTGATCTGACCCAACATTTCTTAAGGTGTTGTTATACACACGGAACAATAGCAGTATTAAAAAAAACGCATTGCAAAGCCAAGCCACAACTGGTTCAGAGTCAGAATGCCCGCGCTTTGTGTTCGTATGTGTGCGTGAATGCGTCTGTACATGTGTGTGCATGCATGTGTGCGCGTGCGTGCGTGCGTGCGTGCGTGCGTCCATGCGTTCGTGCTACTGTCAAGTGTGTCGGTAGCTACACCGGTGTGGCAATCGAATGAGTTAGTGTTTATGACGCCGAAAATAAAAGATTCCAGGTAAAACCATGTCGTGAACACAGGGTTAAATTGAAGGGTCCCGGTCTATAAAAATCATACGGGAGTGGCAATCAACAGTATTACTGTAGAAAATACTCATCCTTTTGTACACAGTTTTTTTAAGCAAGCAGAACAAAATTGTTCAATTGGATGCACACGGAAATGGTTAGTACGTGATTATATGTAAATTGGATCAAAGGTATAATTTTAACTGTTTCATAAATAAACTTGCTTGCACAGGTGGATTCAACAGTCGCCCTACCCATGCCAACAGTTAAGTCAACTGACATTTAGACAACAACACCTTAATATTTACTGAACCATAGCTAGGAACACATTCTTCCCTTTTCTAATCTGTTTATCTTCATTTAAATTTACCACAACACGGTTTGTTGGTTGAAGTGTTTTGCGTCAGTACACTTGGTAAGCTATTCGTTGGAGCATACCATTCGCAATAGCATTTCAATGTTGATGGTGTGCTGGAAACAATGTGTGCACAATTTCTTCCTGTCTCGTAAACACAATCGCGCATACTTTGCAAAATCTGATTCCTGTGTAACATTGTGATAGTGTGCAATGTTAAGGCAAGTGGGTGTTTGTGAAGCACATTTGCTCGTAGAATGAGCGACATATTATTTACCCTAATTTTCCCCATGTGTAGCATTTGAACATTGAACATTGCCATTGCGTACACTAATTTGTTCTGTTTTAATCACGGGAAGTTCCGTTTTATTTCGAAAATTATGGTATTTTGATTACAGGACGATTTACGACGTTTACTCCAGGAAACGACACCCTTTTGTTTTAACGTTTAAGTTGTTTTGTTTGGGGTTCCGTCAGTAAGTTGTCTTTTCATGGCCAATCGTGCCCTTTTGATTATTGAACACGCTCTGTTTGATTCTCGCCTCACCAGTAAACACATTTTATGGGACATGCATTATGATGTTTTTTTATCACTGAAGTAACACATTTCGGACGTAAAAAACGTTTTAGAAATGGTTTAATCCACTAGAAGTGCCCCGTTGTGTCTCATCAGCAAATCATCGTTATATCGACAATTGTGTTCTATGATAATTGAAAGTGTCCCATATTAGTAAAATGCTCTTTTTAAAACAAACGTTGCTATTTAAATCGCCTTTTCAGGACTTGCGAAATTTCACCTTCTCTGGAGACGAAACTATATTATAAACAGTACAGAGCTCTCTGGAGACGAAACTATATTATAAACAGTACAAGGGGCTCATAATTAAAACATGATATAGGGACAAGGTTGGGAACAATAATCGGCGGGAGGGGGGTCATGTTGTGAGGACTTGTGCGGCACACGTAACGGATGGCTACAATGCACCCACTTTATATGCAATACATGTCCTGTGCATAACTGCTTCATCATCGTGAGGGTATGTCAGGTCGGATCGCAACACGATAGCCAAGTTATGAAGTTCTACCTAACCATAGTAAATTTATGCCGTTGCGTCACATGGATGCGTGGTGCTACTGAAGGACATTAATCACGTAGACTGTTATGTTGAAGGTGCCTATGTTTACACCCACACATTGGAAGAGGATATTGCTGTTCGTCGTTACGCTTGCATGATTTTATTTGGCAAAGACCTCGGATGAAGACGTGGGTCGCATATATATAACTTACCCAATATTATTATAAGGAAGCTGGTAGATCCGTCCTATGACTCACCGGATTTTATCATAAGTATGTAGATGGGTATGCAGCTTCGTTGAGCGATCTGATGAAGATGCAACGACTTAATGAGGTAACATTCTTGTTAATCTTGTTAAGTTGCTCGATTTTCTGTAGTTCGTATAAAAATGAACTGTTGTCAATGTCAACATTTACAACAGATCTGGCTTTAAAAAGTGCAACACAAAAATATTAGGGTCTATATGACTTAACGACATTACATACAATTAATAGGTTTGTAGATCTGCTTAGGTTACGCATCATATATTCTAACTACAGCAATACAATAGCTACGGTTCAGATTACGCGTTGTTCGATCAGAAATTTATAATATCAGACAGTTTCAATCGGAAAAACCACACCACTAAGCGTCTTATTACCGGGTTTCCTAAACGGTGCCAATAAAGTGTATTTAGCAAACAGGTTCTCGGCCTAATTTGTGGTTATTGTTGCACACTATTTCGGGATATGACCTGTTCGCACAACAGCGTGGGCATTCACGACACACGTAATGGCCAGATAAGATATGCTGGCTATGTTATTGCCATATCTAGGCAATGAAAAGAATAATGGTTGTGCTGTATTGAGCAAACCAAGCATCTCACGCACATATCTCTCCAGGGCATTGTCAACAAGGTATACGTAACGTACAGGTAATCTAACTTGCTCAATATAGGGGAACATGGGGTAAGTTGACGAATTGGTCAAGTTGACGAATCCCATGTAGTGTTAAAAAAAAGAACACAGGAAAACGGTGCGCAATTTTCCAGTGACGTATAAGCATATGCGCAGTAGACAATATGCGGACATTTGCAATTTCATGAAACCTCGAAGCAGCATAAATGTGGGTTGTTTTTTCTTGAAATTGCTATAATTTGTTCATTAAAACAAATAAGATCTGATAGAAATCAAGTATCTTCGAAATACCTGGCACATCAACAACTTAAATGGACACATATAAAGTCCAATAATGCATGTTTGTGACACATTCCATTTGCGTATTGCTAAATTTGATGCAGTGATTCCAAAAAATGACATATGGGGCAATTTGACGAACTCGTCAACTTGCCCCAGTCACGCGTACTCGTGGAATGCATGGTAGTACTTTATCTTATAGATGATTAATGTGTACGCCGATGATAGCGTGTAGAAACCATCGCTAACATCCAAACATGCATGAATTTAACATGCCAAAATAACATTGTAAAGACAGAAGACAGTTGGCACTTGACGATGCTGACGCGATTGTCGTAATGAAAACGACAAGATTTACCAAACCTCTCTCGCCATGGGATTTAATGCCGTTGCCAAAAGCAGACAGACCGTTTTCAAGGCGAAAAACAGCGAAAATGTCATCAGCCATAATACCCGGATCTCCAATGAAGAACACAATAGAAGCAAAGGAACTAGAGAAGAAGGAGAAAGAAGACCACAAGAGACAGAATGGACGAGAGGGAACGACGAAGGAAAGACAAACAGCAACCTAAACTCAAAAAGAAGTATCCACCAATCACCACAACTGATCCACTCCAAAGCCATCCATTCCGACAGGTGTGGTCTGCCCGGCATGCAACGTGAAATTTTAAGTACCGCCGATCGAGGACTGGATCCAGTGCCACCAGTGCAACGAATGGTGGCATAAGGATTGCTCCAGTTACGAATGACACGGACAGTTCACATGTGATCTGTGCTGAAGCAGGAACTAACGGTCAGCTAACCGACTTAGGCTTGCGGCATTCAGTCGTCAACTTGCCCCATCACGAAAGTCATCTTGTCCCATGCGTGGGGTAAGATGGCGAATGTTGGGTAATTAATAATAGTTAAAATAATTTCTCAAACTCCAATCATTTGCATATTAATTTCTATTATATATATTTCAAAGACGGTACATATATGTGTCTGTTTGAGTTATGTAGTTACCAGATTGCTGATGTTATTAAAAATCACATAAATCAGTGATTAATGCTTAACGTCGTCAACTTGCCCCATGTTCCCCTAGTAATTACTACTGAACCGTATCCAGGCCCGTAGCGTGGTTGTTGTTGTTGTTGTTGTTGTTTTCGGGAGGGGGCCATTTTTGTAGACTGCCAACAAATTCCAACAGCACCCAATTTGAGACCTCCAACTGCGACCCCTTCATAGTCCCCAAACCTCCTACTGCAGCCCTTGATACCTTCAGCTGCACCCCCTGGAGGTTCCCAAACAACTTCCAACTGCACTCCATTGGGACCTTCGAATGGAACTTCTTTTGTCTAAGCGGGGGTGTACGTATGCACCCACCGCATCCCCTACGCCTACGGGCCTAGCTGGTATCGTAGCTATAATCTAGCTTATAATGACTGTTAGTGTATCACACATTCATCGATTACGTGTATAGTCAGCTTGCACTGTTGACAAGAGTGTTGTTTGTGTAACGAGTTCAGAGTAATCGACTGACAAACACGCAAACAAACAGAACTAACAAATAAACAAACACACACACAAGGAAACATACATATACTATAGTTCAGTTAATACATTAGATATGACTGTCTACCGCCCCACTCGTGTGACTTAGGGTACCTGACTTTATTTAAATGGCCCAACATCGGATCCTGTCACGAAACCTGATTGATGTGTCACATAAGAAATAACGCTTGCAAGACAGAGTCACTGTGCTTAACGACGTCGATGCGCATCGAAACACAAACATCTAAAATTCAGTGCACACTTATCTAGATCCGGTTCAACGACCCTTCAGCTACCCTTCTCACACAGAGGAAACCGCACACGTAATAGCTACCACACTGGCACTGCAATACATGGACACATTGTGTAGGATCTATACAAGCGTGTTCTTTACAGATACTACAACAGCGGTTCTTAGCCATTTTGGTAAGTCCAAGTTTATTCTTGTTGGAAAGCAAAATTTTTTCACTGAAGGGTTCCTTCACTGTGTTCATTTCCACGGTTATTTTGTTGTTGTTGTCAAAGTTTGACATTAAAATATGATCTCCAATTGCACTTTGGTTGTGCTTATTCCAGTTCATTTTTTTCCTTTTTGCACTCCGTTACCAAAGTAACTGTTCTACGTATTTTATTAAGAATAAAGTTGTCTATATTTGCCCTAGTTGGTTCAAAGTAAACTATTTATGCTGTATTCAAGCTGTGTAGACTTAGTAAAGTCAAGAAATGAACATCAGCCTTATAGGATCATCGTGGCAGTTTGGTAACGGAGTGGAGATATTATTTTGGCTTACATGTTCAATGGTTATTTCTTTGCAAGAGAGAGAAGATTTAAGCTCGGCTTGACATTTATTTATCTTCCAGAGGGATCAAGGTTACATGTACTTCCCAAATAAAGTTGATTGCTTCATCTAATTTTTCCATCAAACTTAATTCCAAACGTGTCAGGTAATTTTACTAATTCCCATATATATATATACATACATATATATATATATATAATATATTTATTATCCTAACCCACCATAGCTTACGCTAGCCATACATAATAATAATAATAATGTTAACCCATATGAATAATGACATATCACATTAACTAGTTATTCCCATTGTCTGATTGGTTCCAACGATTACATCTAACTCGAATCATAACTGGCTCTAACCAGAGCTAATGATACTTATAACCTTAACTGTAATGAATAATTACATTTCACATAAAATAATTTAATTCCCGTCATATGATTGGTTTTAGTGACTATGTTATATACAACCCTAATACTCCAAGATTGACTCCAACCATTACTAATTATAATAATAACCTGAACCATAATGAATAGCAATTTATTCCAGTCCTCTGCTTATCATATTATCTATTCCCGTCGTGTGACTAGTTCCAACGAATATAAAATAACTAACATTAACTCCAACCACAACTAAATCAAACCAGAACTAATTATAATTATGGCATTAAACATAAAATTATTAATATGTTATGTCATTTCACACTATTTATTTATATTTAGGCCATGGGCTAATACCTAAAAATTCACATGCCGGTACCATTTTGAGGGACTTTCACTATATTTTTTTGAAAGATCATCTCCTTGGGCACATTTTTCAGTATGATGGACATTCCCAAGTGGTAGCTTAATATTTTTTGTTGTGGGAAAATATGCTTTTTTTGGGTAAAATCACATTTTTTTAAATTGTCATTTCAAAAAAGGGAATGTACAGCTAAAAAAAATTCCCGAAGTGGAAATTATGACCAGTATTATAAGTGTTGATGCCATTTATTCAAAAATAATATTCATACTTCCCACGACTGTCCAAGATCTGTGAAACATTGTTGATAATCCTCCTCTTTTTTCAATATTTTCAGAGATCTAACCTTTCCTTTTCCTGAGAAGGAGCTGATGGAGTCGCACCCGGTAAATGCATGGAAACCTATGAATGCAGTGCATAGCTTTTTTCCTAACGTCGAAGCTACCTTGTCTATGTCTACAATCTTTTCCCGAGTTTTGGTTCCTCTCCTTTGGTAGAGGTGGCATGGGATATCGGACTTGAGAGCTAAGGCAAGCACCATTATATCAGTGTCTTGAGCATTGATAACAACATGGTTGTTTCCACTTTTTTCTGCAGCATGGAGCAAGACCCTGGTGTCGGCCTCCTCCTGTGTTGATGTAAGCTCATCAATCTCCACGCAGCTGCCTCTGGTTATTTTGAAGCATTTTCACAGGTCATGAAGATAGTCTTGTTGCCGATGCTCTCCCTATGCTTCTCATCCTTCCATTCTTCAATCAGAAATCGTATGAGACTGCTTTTGCTGTATGGATCCTGCAGTAGTTTTCTCCATTGGCGGATTTCATGACCAGACGCAAATGTCTTGAACTTGACTCCTTCATCTCATCCACGTTTTTTTCTCTCAGCATTCTTTATAGACACTTCTCTGTAGACATCGAACACAACATCAATTATATTGCTGTTCCTGCCTTCATGTAAAGCTAAGTCCAGTTCATTCTGGGGTAAGACCACGTTTAAATTTTACATAGGCGGCCATTATAACGTTTCCATCATTTCCTGCTAAATTTGACAATTTTCTTGAAAAGTTCACACCATATTTAACCTCCATTGACACAGGTGCTGTGGAAAACTCATAAAATTCTCATACCTCAGTTTTCAGAAAAATCCACCCAAACCTGACACCCCTCAATTTCGCCCCAATCTGGTGACTGATTTTGAAATATTGGTGCGTTCTGCAAAATAGCCACTGTGCGAATACGCGAGCGACTAGCGTATGTTTATTGCTACATCGTGAAAGATCTAATGTAGTAGTACATTCAGTATTAACTGGACTGATATGTGCCATGCCAAAATGCTCGAAAAAATTCACACATGACACCAACACGGTATTTTCAAGGGCATTCTTTCGGTGGGTAATGGCGGACGAATCCTTAATGTGGTCTTACCCCAAATAGATCTACTGAATCTTGCAAATCTTCACGAAAGTTAGATTTATATCAAGCTATACATATAACTAGATTAACCACAAAGGGAAATTTACACTGTCTCAATAACAATTAAAATATGCGTCATCAAACTGTGCACACCTCCAAGCTAAACAGAGCCTTGAGTTGGTTTAAACATGCTTATTTGGTACTTTATATTACATACGACGTTTGCCTGGTATGAATGGTACAGCGTACAGGCCAACACAGTATCTTACCGATATGGGAATAAAATATATAGAATATTAACGAAATATATTTTTTAGTAATTTGTCATAAAATGTTGTCTTTGTTTGCAAAAAATACACAAAATCATTATTTTAAGCAGCATTTTATTTGACATGCACGTTGCAAATCTTCACGAATTTTAGTATAACGTAATGCCCACAAACTATGCTAAATAATCTGATGCAATCATGAACTATATGTCACTCGTGTACGACACCAGTAGGTGTCAAAAGCACAAGCCAGGCATTTCAACAGTATTCACAATATTGAAAGGCACAGAGGCGTCTTTTGATGGTAACTACAATTATATTGTAGATAACGGGCTAAAATGCTGGGTGTAAATTGAGGTATATACATAGTACATTATGAAACCAAAACTGGGATGCCCAGTGGAACGTATATCTTGCGTCACACAAATTGTTGTCCTAACCCCCCTTAAAAAACATACTTTTACACAGGCGCAGATCTCTGCTTGATACAGAGTGTCCAAACATCGCCACACGTAAATTACTTGGCCACTATATATTTCGCTGATGTACACATTATTGGAAACAAGAGATACTACTGGCAAAATAGTTAATTTCAGAAAGAAAGAAACGTTTGACAAGGACATCCAAGACACGTGATAAAGGTTGTTGACAGTTGTGGCACCCAGTATCTCTCCAAGTACATCAACGAGTCCATTGTCCTAATCATATTTTATTCAAACATCGCCAAATTCTTACAAGGGTACTAACAAACATTTCTGATGTTAAATATACGGATATAACGTACAAAATACCAGTGGTAAAGACAGCTTCTTGTCAGAGTAGTTGACGTCAGCCTACAGTTAGTTTAAGCTGCCTTGCCTTGTGCAAACTTCGGTATGATTCGGTTATATTACAGCTGAAAAATACATGATCGTTGAAAATGATAGCACGCCAGTCCATGTATACAATTTCAACATATGACCCTTCTCTTAGGTGACCAGTTTTAATTTTTATGGCTAAAAATGAACTAATTCGGATCATTGCGGTCGCTGCACATTTGGAGAGTCACACACTGTTATGATATTCTCTGTTACATTCGTGGTATATTTATGTAGATTCTCAATTGTTCTTCTTGTCTCAGTTAGTGTATGGATGTTGCTATAAAAAATAGGTGCTGGATGCCTGATTAGTAGAAGTGTGTGGACAACTTGCTTCCTATGGTGACCAACATTTCACTAAAATTAGGGCCGCGTTAGGGGGGGTGGGGTGGAATCAAAATGTTGCCTGCTTGCCCATTATTGCTTATTGTGCAATCCAAATATGATATATATAAGTGCCATATAATTAGGAAGGACAAGTTGGGACAGCAGAAACACCCACGTTAGTATTGGGGTTAAGAAACACGCATTTATAGATGTCGCTTACAAAAATATAAATTATATAACTAAGGCGAAATTCATCCTACTGGAAATATGTCAATATTGTTGCACATGACGTAGATTTAAAAGAAACTCCACACCCTGACACATATACACTTTTTACACAAGCTTTCATGGTACTCAGTATCATAGAACATGCTTGGAATGTACTTTTTAACTTTCACGCCACCAAAATTATCACTTTATTTTCCTAATCACCTAATAACTTGCTTATTAATTACTTTTAAAACTACTTTTAGATGTAATACTAACAGTATGCAATAGCTGCACGATATTCTGGTCTACACCAGCTTCCAAATACAGCCGAAAAACCATCACCCGTCGCTCAAATCACATTTTGGCAGTTTTTGTGATAAAACGGGCGTATTTCTAATTTGGGGTAAGACCACGTTTAAATTTTACATAGGCGGCCATTATAACGTTTCCTTCATTTCCTGCAAAATTTGACGAACAATGTTCTTGACAATTTCACAGCATATTTAACCTCCATTGACACAAGTGCTGTGGAAAACTCGTAAAATTCTCATACGTCAGTTTTCAAAAAAATCCACCCAAACCTGACACCCCTCAATTTCGACCCAATCTGGTGACGGATTTTGAAATATTGGTGCGTTCTGCAAAATAGCCACTGTGCGAATACGCGAGTGACTAGCGTATGGTTATTGCTACCTCGTGAAAGATCTAATGTAGTAGTACATTCAGTATTCGCTGGACTGACATGTGCCATGCCAAAGTGCTCGAAAAAAATTCACACATGACACCAAAACGGTATTTTCAAAGCCACTCTTTCGGTCGGTAATGGCGGACGAATCCTTAATGTGGTCTTAACCCTCCTACTAGAGACTGCGGGCCATAACCCTGGTGTGACGTGGCGCCGCCAACCGGATGAAATAACATTAGCTTACATCCGGTTTAAACTGCAGTCATACCCGTGTTAACGCCCGCGTCATACGGCCTGAATCGGCGAATTGACGCAATCTGAACCATAAAACCAACATGTAAACAGGTCCTAGGTAACATGTGGCGACGATCTGTGGCAGCATACGCCTTTAGACTGTTACATTCCAGTTAAATTCGGTTACATTTTAGTCTCTAGTATGACCGGGATCGTGTGTCGGTGCGTGCCCGCAGACATATTATCTCCACTCTGAATGAAAATATACTATATTTTTGTTCTACCGCCCACTTAATGAACTGAATTTCACTATATTATTCACCGAAAAGATTGTTTTTATATTGAAACGAGTGCCGTAATCTGGAAAATGGCTGCCGGCAGCGTTGACATGTCGTAGCGCTTCAATAAGGCCTGTTTTTGACCAATACGTATTATGCGCAATTCGTCGGCTGTTTAAAGGAAAACAAAAGGCAACGTTTTGTTGTTAAGCATCTAAAAGAGTTAATACAAACTAACAATTTCCAACTACAATCAAATTTTTAACGTCAGCGGCTTACCAGGAAAACATTTTTGAACACACAACTACCGAATTTCTATGGACTACGCCATTGTTAGAAGAAAGTGACGTCACACTGTCGGAACTCACTTCAGTAAAGTTTCTTCGTACTATTTGTTCCCAACTCCGTTAGGTGGCGCTATGGTAAGTTTACCAATTAAACTATGTGCGCATGCGCTGTGACTGTGTAAATAAGATGGCTTTCCAATTCTTCGGAAGACAACGAAAACCAAATCGATTTCGAAGCAGCTGGTTACCGGTTTGAACCACAAAAACAAGGACCTGTATTGGAAGATAGGGCAGAGGCGGGTGCCGGTGGGCACGAACAGGAAGGCCCACGGGCAGTAGAAATGTCGAGGCGCGTACCATGTCGAGATGAAATTGACTGGTATCGGTGTGGAAAATTCCGCAGCGATCTCCTTGTTCAGGAACAAGAACTGAATATGTCTGCTGCCAGGAGGCGGTTGCTACTCGACAGCAACGCTGTTGGTGAAGGTAATTCAACTGTTTAGTTTATTGTTTAAATAACCGATGAGCCTAAGTTCCGGGCTGCGTATGAACAGCGAGAGATGATCGCTCGGGCCGGGACAAGTCACTTGTCTTACATTTATTTCATTAACTTTAAAATTGATTACTTATAAAATGGTAGATTTGAAAAACGTAATTGATGTGATTATGTTTTGAACAGAATATATAGTTAGTATAGTGAGGCTGTGATAAGACATGACTTGGAGACAGACGGACCAACCACGGATTGGACCTATGACAGACACACCAATGACAGACGGACCTATAACAGATACATGACAGATAGATGAACTTACATGAGACAGACGCACCTATGATAGCCTTACAACAGACAGGCGAACCAGACAGACAGGCGGACCAATGGCAGACCTATGACAGACAGACCAACAGACATACACACCTAGGATAGACAGATGGACCTGTGACATAGAGTAAGACCCACGACAGACATAATACACAGACGACAGGCAGATAACACGGACAGATGGTGTCCAAACCGACTTATATAGTTTTAAAAAAATCGGCATGTTCACATTTTGTTTGTTAATTTTGACTTCATATCAATTTTTTGTATGTTTATATATTGTGTACTTTTATAATACATTAAAGAAATATATAATAATATCTAATACGTCTCATACCTAACCTGCACAGTTCCGTGACTAATGCTGCATTGTGCCCTATAGTTACACTGCCTTCTTTCAGTTTGAAGAAAATATTCTTTGTTCACATTTCCATGTCCTATGTAGATGCATTTACACTTCACAAAATTGAATAACATTTGCCATTTTTCAGACCATTCGACCAATTTGGCTAAATCATCCTGTAAAGTGTGTTTATCTACATCTTTTACTTAACTGGCCTAAATTATTAGCAGTGTAGGGTTAGTGTTATGTTCTAGTATAACTATAGATGTAATTATCAAGTGACAGTGGTGCACATGTTTATTTCGTATCAGCGCGACACACAGACAGACAGACAGCGATAGTCCATGTCACACAAATGCGTTGTGTATAAGCTGTGTATAGTATTTGCACAAGTGTCTGCCACATACATTACAGTTAGTATAGGGTACAATAGTTTTCATAAAACATCCGGTAATCACCATAATCGCCGGCAGTATCATGAATATGCAGAACCGAGAACGTCCCACATAATCAGCATAATTGTGCTCTACTCTACTAGTCAGTTATGGTGGCGCATTCTACTTGGCATACTCACTTTTCGAATAAGACTGGAACGAGCTATGGAAGGTGGCATTATCATGATTTACTAAAACATGAACTAACATATTTCACAAACTGGCAGGAAATCAGCTTTCCATTTCCCTCCATTTTTCGCACGTTAACCCGCTAACGGCGCCGTATCTGAAAGTGCACGTAAATGGGTGACGTCATGTGCATGAACAGTCGGGAATTTAACGTTTCCCCTTCTTTGATAACTGTGCAAATGTCTGACCTTCACCTTTGAGGCGTTGTAGAAGTGCCACCCCATCGATGGTGTTTGCATTAGGCTGTGGCACAGTCTCAGCAGCTGATACGCTCTGTGCCAGAGCTTCAGGTAGAGTGTAGAGTTGACTTGGTTGTTTTTTTAATAGAACCATCCGGTGTCGCCAAAGCCCATGGTATCGGACCCAATGTGTACGCCAATACATCTTGTAGATCAAGGTCACGAGCCTGCGCAGCGAGTATCATGTTCACAAATAACCGCCGGTCAGCTTCCAGGACAATCTGTTTACCTTTTTCAGGTGTCAGGTTAATCTTCTTCATCAAGTCAGAATTTTTTTTCAACTTCAGCTTGTTAATTTTCTGATGAAACGGCTGTTTCAGTGGATCTGCATCGAGACAGTCCTTCTTGAATTTCGCATAGGCCTCTTTTCCAACTGTGTGCGCTTGCTTGATGTCTTTGGCAACCCCCACTGATGCGAATCTCCCGCTTGAGATGCTGACAAGTTCGGGATGATTCCCACTCATTGGATTAATCCATTCTTCTTCTAGAATATGAATTGCAGAATTTACGTCAGAATGGTCCCTCTGAATGCGGTTAGCCTGAAGATCAGCATGGGTGAAATTTGGATTCGGCTGAGTGACCATCTCTCCCCTTTTAATATCCATTTTTTTTCATAAGTGTCAGTGACTAAGGAACTTTTATTTTATACTTTCATGAATAAAGTTTGTTTTTCAAATATTTTTACTCGTGCTATATTGTAAATTACGTGATAATTCCACTTACAAGTATAATTATTACAAATCGAACCCTATGCTTACCTAACGGCTTTCATATGCGCCCGTGTCTGAGGCTGAACCTATAATGCTGCCATCTGTTGGAAGACAATGATTATCTGCTCCTGTTGGCACTTTCCACCCGCTGTCTTATTCTTTTTGATTTTACCGACATGCTCAAATTTGACAGCTTTGGGCATAGGTAGGTGTCTTATAGCAAGGAAATCTCAAAATCACTCTTTTCTGCCATTTTTTTTATAAAACGGCATTTCAAAACTGATGTTTTTACCCCGAAACTGACCATTTTGACACCAAAAAACGTATATTTTGGCCCCAAAATGGCCGTTTCTAAATAAGAACAGAGTTCCATTTTTTCAGTCACTTTACTAAAGAGAAAGCGTGAAATGACAATAACTAAACAAGTATTGAACAGGTTGAAATGCGAGTGTGTAATGGTTCCGTTTCTAGTAGCGCTTGCGCACTGGTATAAGGGACCGGTTATTATGCGGGAGCAAGGGACCGGTTATAATGTTCTCTATCTCCCTCCGAGTCTTTATGCTACTGGATAAAGGCTGATAAATGTTTATTGACTATCCCATGGAGTAGTCCTTGTGCCAGGTAGGCACGCTGGTCGCTCTGGTGGATCGTCGTTGACCAATTGCTGGTGCTGGTGGTTACACGTCAGGCTCCGATGGGGGTGGAGATCTCGGGCTCTCTGGGGCTGGTGGTGGCGTCTGGAGGATCGCGCGCCTCGGTGTGTCTCGTCCTGGGGTTGCAGGCGTGACTGTAGCGGGCGGTGTCTTGCGCTGGGGTGTTCTCGCTGACGTCAGTGTTGGTGGCGGTGTGTGCCCCGTCTGCGTCGCAGATGTCGCAAGGTCGTTTTCGAGGTCAGGTAGTTGCGGTGTCACGACGGGTGTTGGTACGGTGACGCGGGTTGCTAGGTCGTCATAGATCGATCGGGTTGGCGGCCGGTCGTAGTGAATTGGGCTGAACTTGCGCAGGAATTTCCTGTTCCGAAGTGTGACTCTGCCCGATCCGTCAATCTTGATCGCGTATTGGTCGTGCTGACGTACCTCAACGATACTGCCCGTCTTGTCCCATTTGTTGGGGTGAGGTCCTGTCTGGTTCTGTACGCGGACTAAGTCCCCTACCGCGAGTGGTGGAAGGCGTTTAGTGTGCTCCGCCCAGGTTTCAGCTGTGCGGATGTGGCGTTTACGGAGGGCTTCCTCCCTTGCTTTGAGTGTCTCACGCCAAGTCTCATGTGGTCTGTATTTCCCGGGGATAATCGGGATGAAATCGCGTGTCGGGCGGCCGAAGACACACATTGCCGGGGAGATCTTTGTGTCAGGGTCGGGTGTGTTGCGATATTGTAGTATCGCTATCTGCACAGCGTCAGTGTCCAGTTCTCCCTTCGGACCGGTGTTGTCGGTGATGAGTCGTTTCATCGTCTTCACCCCAATCTCTGCACGACAGTTGCTGTGGGGGAAGGCCACCGATGATAGGCGGTGGTGTACGCCCCATCTGTGCAGGAAAGACCTGGTCTCGGTAGAGGTGAACTCCGGACCCCCGTCCGATGCGAGTTCTTCTGGCGTCCCGTACGTCACGAAGGCGCGACGTAAGTGGTTGATGAGGCCGGTGGCGCCACCTGTCGACTGCGATATGATTGGCCAGTTTGAGTATCTGTCCACCGTCACGAGGTAGTGTACGCCCCTGTGTACGAAGAAGTCCGAGCACACTGCCTGGAAGGGGTAAACGACCGGGATCGGTGGGATGGGCGGCGCTCCAGGTTGTGAGGGTGCCATCCGGTGGCAGTGTTCGCAATTTTTCCGAGTGGTGCTGATGTCGGCCGATATGCCTGGCCAGAACACAGAGGATTCTGCACGGGCGGTCATCATCGATACGCCCTGGTGGGCAGCGTGTAGGGTGCTCAGTACCTCACCGCGGAGTGAGGGCGGTATGATAACCCTGTCCTTGTATAGGATCACTCCGTCTGTCGATGTGATGTTTTCGCGGTACTGGTGATAGTCGCGAATCGTCTCTGGCATCTCGATCTTCGAGTCGGGGATGCCGTCGGTTGCCATTTCCTCCAGTGTGTGCATATCGACGTCGCTGCTGGTAGCCTCCCTGACACGGTCCCATGTCACTGATCGCAATGATTCGAGGCCCGCGGCACACCATGTCAGGTTGTCCTCCTCGACGTCGTCGTCGTCGTCGTCATCCGGTTCGACTCGGCGTAGGAGAGATAAGACGTTGGTGGGCATGCTGGGTGGTAGGTGGTTCACTATGGCAGCATTGTCGTCTTGTAGGTTCATGAGTGATGGTAGCGCGGTGCCGACCGGCCTACGTGACATGGCATCTGCCGCCTTGTTCTTCATGCCTGGGACATGTGTGATGCGGAAGCGATAACGCAGGGTCTTCTCCTTGAGGTTCCTGAGGCGGGGGTTAGGTATGTCGTCAAGGGCTCTGTCCGCAAGGAGTTTCAGCAGCGGCTTATGGTCTACCGTTACGATCAAGTTCTCGCAACCCAGCACGAAGTAGCGCGCCTTGTCCAAGGCGTCCGCGACTGCGAGGGCCTCGCCCTCTATGGGCGCGTGTCTGGATTCTGCTGCGTGTGTAAACCTGCTGCCGACCAGGGTTATTTTCCACCCGTCGTTGCAGCAGAAGGGTCTGATTGGTGAGCATCGGCAGTGCTTTTGAAATAGCCAGAATCCAATGCCCTCCTTCGACCAGTCTGTGGCGATGCATGTAGGCTTGGTCTTGTCAAAGATGCGGACGCCGCGCTCGATTTCTTGAACGATCACGTCCTTCGACTCGCGGAATATGTCCTCTAACTCCGGGGACCACTTGAAGCGTTCTCCATTTTTCAGGAGCTTCCGGAACGGATGCATTCGTTCGGCCATGCTGAACGCGTAGGCCACTTGATTGACCAGCCCGAACCACGATCTGACGTCGGTGATGTTACGCGGTTGTGGGAAATCGCGGATCGCCTCCAGGTAGCGGCTGCATGGTCGCACGTCAGTCATGGTGATCGTGAAGCCTGCAAAGTCCGCTGTGGGTGCGCTGAAGACGAACTTCTCCGGGTTGAGGATGATTCCATTCCGGCCACATATATCCAGCCATTGGACCGCCTGGAAGTAGCTCTCCTCGATCGTATCTGACCATAGTAGCGTGTCGTCCACGCACTTGGTCTTGTCACCAATGTCCGCGACGATCTCGTCGTATCGTCGTGTATAACCATCTCCTGACGCTATATACCCTTGTGGAGCCGATAGGTACCGGTAGCGTCCCCATGGAGTGATGAAGGTCGTCTTGTGGCGGTCGTCCTCGTGTAGAGGGACACTATGGTAGCCGTTCCATGCGTCGAATACGGTCTTGCGATTCCCGTTAGGTATGCGTCTCGCCTGGCGGAACGAATGTTTGTTCAAGGCCTGGAAGTCGATGGTGCGTCGCGGCTTGCCGTTCTTTTTCGCGCAGATTACCATGCGGTGACACCATGTCACCGGCGTACCGATGGGTACTTCCTCTAACACGCCGAGACGAACGTCCTGGTCAAGGCCTGCTTTTACCTCGTCTTGCCAGTGTATGGCCACGGGGATGGGAGTGTGATGGGCAACCGGCGTCGCATCCTCATCGAGTATAAGACGTAGCGGCGGGCCAGTCATTCTCGGTAAGGGCTGGTGCGGGCACGTATTGAAAGTGCTCTGAGCGTATATTCTGAGTGTTTCTGTAAGGTTTCTCTGTTAGCCTCGGTCGCCGGCATGGGGAGTGTGGTCGGCTTGGTCGGCGGCTCTGCACGTCGCGGGCAGTCTCACAATTCAGAGGTCGCCAGGTTGACCTCCCCGAGTGTTGGGAACTTGTCCGAGATCATGCCCAGGTCCACGCAAGCTGCGCGGGAGAGGAATATGCGGTCCGAGGTGTATGTCACGTACGCGATTTGGCGCGTCTCCAATCTCCGAGTGCCACTGTTACCGGCGAATCTGACCACCACAGCTCCGAGAATACGAATTCCCTTGTTGTTCGCAGCCTTCATAGTCATGGATACGGGTATGAAGTCCTTGGTACTCAGGCCCATTTGTTGGGTGACTCCAATGCCGATCAGGCAGCTCTGACAGCCCGTGTCGGCCATGACAGGCAGGGATACTGCGCGGGTGCGTTTCAGGAGGTCAAAACCCAGCGCTTTGTAATCTTCGCGCTCGTTGGTAAGAGTGAGGTTGATGTACGGCTGCGGGTTGGACGCGCGTTTCGTCCATTTATCGCACATATCATCGTACAGATGGTGAGCGAGGGGGAGTGTGCGTAACCCGTCGCCCGCGCTGTCCATGGTGACCGTGCATAGCTCGATGAAGGCTGCCGTTTGCTCGTCATACAGCTCGTCTGTCTCCTCAGATGGGGGCTTAGTCGGTCGTCCGCTCAGGCACGCCTTGTCGAGGTGATTCTGGCGGCCACACTTCTGGCACTTTTTACCATACGCGGGGCACTCGGTGCGTCTGGTGTGCCACAGGGGCGTCTTGCCGTGACCCACCTCGCCGCAGTAGATGCACACCCCTTTGGGCTTGGCTTTCGGTTTCTCCGGCCTGGCTCCTCCCCTGTTGCGGACGTTCTGCTGTTTCCCCCGCCGATACGAGCTGCTGATCGCATCCGTGTTCTGAGGGTCGAGTAGACGCGATGCCGAGCGTTTTCCAGACTCCTTGGCCTCGATATACTCAATCATGTCCTTTAATGGCATGTCCTGGTTCTTTTCACCGAGCAGATCAAGTTGTATCTCTTGGTCTGCGATGCCGCGGGCAATCACATTGCGTATAATCTCTTCAGTGAAGTCGTTGACTTGATCGCACTCCGTCTTAGTGCACTTCATCTCGTACTTGCATGTGTCCGCCTGTCCCTTGATACGGGCGTAGAACGACCGGATGGGCTCCTCGTGTCCCTGCCGCATGTTAGACAGGGCTACCCGAGCTACCATAGTGTTCTCCGCTCGGACGGCGAGTGCCTTCATGGCGGTGAGGACGTCTTTTTCGTCACTGCTCATTAGGCTCTTGCCCGCTGCGCGAGTGAGGTCTTTTCTCAACTCATCCTCGCAGCATTCCAGTAGTTGTGCGACTATGTCGGGTCCAACAAGTTTAGTACCCGTCTTGTACTCACCCCAGCGGGTTATGAAGTATGACCAGGCCTCGCCCATCCCGGCCAGTGCTACGGAAGGACGCTTGAGTTTCTTCATCTTCGCATTCGCGCCCAGCGCCCGGGGGACTGCGACGTGCACAGTGGCGTGTACACTCAGCATAGCAGCCACCACTGCCGCCTCTGCGTGCGTAGCCGTATAGTCACAATCCTCGATCGGACACTCAACATTCACAGGCGCCATCAAGTTGTTTAGTTATAAATAAGAACAGAGTTCCATTTGTTTAGTCACTTTACTAAAGAGAAAGCGTGAAATGACAATAACTAAACAAGTATTGAACAGGTTGAAATGCGAATGTGTAATGGTTCCGTTTCTAGTAGCGCATGCGCACTGGTATAAGGGACCGGTCATTATGCGGGAGCAAGGGACCGGTTATAATGTTCTCTAGTTTCTATGGCAACCGTTGAGAAAAATTTGGATTAAATGGAATCAGAAAATCAACACTTATAGTGGTCATAATTTCCACTTGAAGAATTTTTTTCTAGCTGTACATTCCCTTTTTTAACAGGACAATTTCAAAAAAACGTGATTTTACCCTAAAAAAGCATATTTTCTCACAAAAAAGGTATAAAGCTACCACTTGGGAATGTCCATCATACTGAAAAATGCGCCCAAGGTAATGTTCTTTCAAAAAAATATAGTGAGCCTTTGTCCCTCAAAATGGTACTGGCATGTGTATTGGCCCATGGACTAATTGTCTAATTGGCTCCAACGATCACGAACTCGACCCTAGTGTATAAGATGATTCTTAAAGGTGACTAATGTAATAAATTGGGTGGTAAGACATACTGACGGTAGTGTTTTGGAATTGGATAGTGTTTTGAACGTAGTAAGGGTCGTGGTTTGAACTTAACAGTAGTGTTTTGAGGGTACGCTGAAAACACCACGGTAGTGTTTTGAGAGTACGCTCAAAACACGACCGTAGTGTTTTCAGCGGGGTAGTGTTTTGAGCGTCCTACACCGGCCCGCAAGACCGGCAGCATTTTAAAAAGAAAATGATGGAGCACTTGCATGTCTAGTATCCGGGCCAACCTCGATTTCGTCATTATAACAATACGTTTGCCTAAATTTGATAACTCGTCAAGATCATCCCAGGCATATTTATATTACGAAAGTATTGCGTCTTAGCACAATTTTGAGGCCTTAAAGAGCGACCCGTTTTGTGACAGTCTTCGCCGAGCGTTATACCAGCGTGCATACTGTTGCAAACTTGGTTGCTATCTGGGCTTCTAAAGTGCGCTAAGACGCGATACTTGTAACGCAAATATGCATGGGATGATGTTGGATAATGGTATCAAAATTTTGCCAAAATTTTGTCGAAGTCGAGGTGGGCCCGGATACTATATAGACAAGCAAGCACTTCAAAAAATCAATAAATATCATGCCAGAACATTGGGAATGCATGGGCTTAAATTAAAGGTAATGGCTTATGGATCACACGACTTTTAAAAATATTATTAAGGTATATTTAATATATCAAAATATATTGCAATTTAAAGACGGCAAGACGAATTTTTGTGTATCTCTTACAATGGCTTATTGGACTCATTTTTGTGTTTTCAGTGGATACATATTTCCCTTAAAATGTCATAATGTTTATATATATATATATATATATATGTTTAAATACTGTTTTCATGGTTTCAAACACATTGACGGGAGCAATAAATCTACAGTATTTAATATTTTTAATACTAATTATATAACCAAATTAATGCAATGAATTGGCTACTTTTAATAATGTAGCATGCAAACTCAACAGACCAACACGTTTCAATTAAAGGCCATAATGCCCATGATTATGAAGACATTTATATATATTATGCAATGTGTATAACCACATTAATAATGGTAATAAATATACATTAACAAATAGTTTAATTAATTAGTCAATATTGGCTAATTAGGGCCCGCCCGAGTTCAGAAGTCACAAGTGCCAACAATGGTGACATTTGTGTTCTTCCAAAAGGGAAATCTAACGTAAAAGCATGGTACAAAAAGAAGTTGGAAAACCAAAAAAAATGTCGAGCTGATCAATGCTGACAGATTGATTTAATTTCGTAGTGCCTGCACTGTGAAAGGATCGAGTGAAGAGTTCGAAACCGCATGAAGCCATACACAGTGTCAGCTATCATCACCGTCCAGCTGGATTCACCCGACAGTTCAACTCGGATTCAACTGGAGTCACTGTCAGTGACTGGAGCGAATGTTTCTTAGAGCCTGACAGTGCAGCGCTCATGCAGATGATGGCAACGGTTCAGAGTAGTCCCCTGCATACATTCGTGTTGTGGTGTTTGTTGTAATTGGCAATATTAATCTTTTTCTGTCACAATAAACTGCATGTTGCTATGTTGTTAGTTTATATTCACTAGCTGGTTCATTAATCTGAATAGTGTAAATGTGCAGGGAATGAGGACAGACTTGGCGTGAACTAGTATATAAATAATTAGTATATACGAAGTCCAATTATATAACATCATGACATAAATAATAGGCCAAACATTTCGATATATGACAATGTCTAATGCAATATTATTGAATGCAGAACGTATTTTTGTTCATTTAACCAACATAAAATACAGTAAGTTTTGCAATGTTATTATAAACGACAATCATTCCAGCCCATGTTAATCCGTTACTGTAATATCGCTCACGCGACTTGATTGCCTTTAACTTTTGCTATTCGGCTCTCTTCTAAAGACTAAAGTCTAAACTCTTTGTGGTGCAATATAGTACATTCTGGTACTCTTCTGGCTTGCCTCCAACATATCTTGCATCTCAAATGTCAACAGATTTTAATTGGATACCAAGTAACTCAGTACTAACCTTCTTGCGATCGATTTCTCGGCGGCGGCGCGTTTGACCGAAAATATGCGACGCTTCGACGGCTGAGCCTGAGGTCCGTGACTAAATATCGTAGGCACTGCACCTGGCTTCAAACATCGACGTCGGCGACGTTTTGTCGGATCTTGTGTCATTAACTGACGATATGGATTTCCTTCGAAGCACGTTTCTTCAAAATGATCTGAACATAGTGCGTTGTATTTCGAAGGCTTCCAACCAGCCCGTCCACAGTTGTGAATCCACTATTTCACTTCTGGTTGTTTCAAAGGGAAACAAAAAAGACAGCTCATTATCCTTCGCTGTACTATTGTTACAACCGTATGTAGAGCAGTGTGGCATATTGCAAGTCACGTTTTCACTGTAAGCTCAACTTATACTAATATAACGAACCGCATCCCATGAACATGAACCAACTACGCGAACTACACAAGACAGTGTGTCGTACACGGCAAAAATAATGCTGCTCGTTTATTGGTTGCATTCGGCCAAATGAACGCGTCATCAGTAAGATGGCAGTCTACATATGTTATCGCAGATTTCGTTAGAATCTTCCACTTTAAGACTACATTCCGAGTAAACCACTGAACTGAAAATTTTGATTGTAGATGCAAATGGTTAGTTTGTGCTAACTCTTTTAGGTGATAAACACCACAACGTTGCCTTTTGTTTTCCTTTAATAAGGTTCAACGTTCACATTTAAATTATGTTGGCAGGCAGTTGTCTCGTGTTTTGCTAGTTATTACAAAAGTTTATTATGTTTGTTTTCCCTTTCCAGGTGACAAAATGGGCACTGCTCCAAGCGAAGAGAGCAATGAAAACAGCTATGTTATATGTCGAACTGGCTTCCAGGTGATGCGTCACTAGATGTCTGCCGAATCTGATCGTTTTCAATGAGTTACATGGCCAACTTGATCTTCGCGATTATTTTTTGCGATTCCTTTTCGCGCTTGATGAAAGGGTTCAGGCTTGTCGGACTTGCTTGAAACTGTTTACGGTGTGAATGCTGTGAAACACATGATGTCGGGGAAGGCTGTTTCAAGAGCTCTAAGAAGACACTTTCTAATTGAAACAGCACTCATGGCCAGACGTGGCCAGAAATCAGGTCAGGGCGTTGACGGTGATCCTGTCGTGATGCATCACTGGACAACCATTGAAATGGGTGACGAAGATGGGGGAATTCACTTTAGAGGACGAAAGTGAGGAAGTTTCCAATGATACTTGTTACAACATCTGTTCAGGCCTCACTGTATAGACGCTAGCATATTCAGGCAGAACAGAGACGATAGGTCTAGTAAACCAACTTTATTAAACGTGGCTGCTGCGACAAGGGAGCGGCCTGTTATTCTACTTTCTGGGGAGACGTCATTAAGCGATATTGTTACATCCCCTCCGTTTTACAAGCAACATGTACTCAACCAAAACGTACTAACTCTCTAGAAGATAGTGCTGGAAATATAATATAATATCAGAAGGATTCTTAATGGCTGAAGACCTAAATGAGTATTTTAGTTCAGTGTTTACCAGAGAAGACACTAGTTCACTGCCAGTACCAGAGGCTAAGTTCAAGGGGGCAGAATCAGACTATTTAAGACAGTTAATTGTAACCCCAGAAATGGTAGCTAAGAAAATTAGGGCTATGAAGGAAAATAAATCACCTGGAGTGGATGGTATTCCACCTAAACTACTAGTGGAAATTGTAGAACAAATTAGCATACCGCTTGCAACAGTTTTCAACTTGTCATTAGAAGAGGGGGAGGTTCCTTTAGAATGGAAAGAAGCAAACATTATACCGTTATTTAAAAAAGGTTCGAGAAACAAGTCAGAGAACTATAGACCAGTGAGTTTAACATCAGTGATTTGTAAATTATTATAAAGACTAATTAAAGATCACATGGTGGATTTTCTTGTTAAACATAACTTGATAAACCCAGCTCAACATGGGTTTCTAAAAGCGAGGTCATGCTTAACAAATATGTTATGTTTTTTGGAAGATATCACTAAGTGGGTAGATGATGGATCACCAGTAGATATCATCTACTTAGATTTTCAAAAACCTTTCGACAAAGTGCCACATCAGAGATTACTGCTTAAACTAAAAGCCCATGGCATAGGAAATGGTATAATTAACTGGATAGAAAAATGGCTGATTGACAGAAGACAACGGGTAGTTGTTGATGGGGAGGTTTCAAACTGGAAATCAGTTTTGAGTGGGGTTCCACAGGGATCAGTACTGGGACCTATATTATTCTTAATATATATAAACGATTTGGACGATGATATAGCTAGCAAGGTGTTGAAATTTGCAGATGATACAAAAGTGTTTAGAAGGATTAAAAGTGATGGAGATAGACAGCATTTACAAGATGATCTTGACAGGTTGATCAAATGGTCTGAAAAGTGGCAAATGCTGTTCAATTTTGGGAAATTTAAATGCCTCCACACAGGACATGGGAACGAAGAGGTAGAATATACAATGGGGGGTACTGTACTAAGTACTACTGTAAAAGAAAAGGACTTAGGGTTAACCATTAGTGCTGATATGAAGGTTTCAGAGCAGTGCGGAATTGCAGCTTCAAAGGGAAATCAAATCCTTGGATTAATTAGGCGAAACATAACGTATAAGGAAAAAGAGCTAATAATACCGCTGTACAAAATAATAGTTAGGCCTCATTTAGAATATTGTATTCAAGCGTGGAGGCCATATCGCAGGAAGGACATAGATATGCTAGAAAGAGTGCAGAGGAGAGCAACTAAAATGATACCAGAACTGAGGGATCTTAGTTACGAAATACGCCTAAAAAAATGCGGTTTAACAACACTAGAGACCAGGAGATTGAGAGGAGATCAGATAGAAGTGTTTAAAATATTGAATGGTTATGAAAATATTGATAGAAATATGTTTTTTTCAGTTAAGAAAGATAGAAAGACTAGAGGACATGAAGTTACATTAGTAAAGGAGCAGTGTAGATTATACGTGAGAAAGTTCTAATTTTCACAAAGGACTGTGAATGAATGGAACAGATTATCTGATGATTGTGTGGGTGCTAGTAGTGTGAATATGTTTAAAAATAAAATCGACACATACCTCAGAAGGGCTGGATATATGTAGATAAAAGGGTTGGACTCTCGATAAGCCAAAGGGCTTCCTTGTCCACCTGCCATCTAGAGTTAATTCTCTGGATGGCAATCTTGTTAAATCTTGTTAAATCTTGTTAAACGTATTAAAGTAACCAACTCATTACGTCTATAGATCAGCATCAATGTTTCGTAGTGGTATAAATAAAATAAAGTTGCCAAAAACTGAATGCAACATAACTGAATCACGAAACGTTCCAGCTAACACTAAACACTACATAACACACTATTTCACAACAGCAGCAACATTCCTGATGTCATGCTAAAGCCAAAATGGCATGGTCAACATGCAAATGCTCAATTATGAGAATAGCACCAGACAACATGTCATGTTCATACGAACATGGCAAACATGAACATATGGAATAGGATGGAACATCCACAAGACAACACACTTGCGTATCTGCATCAATCATGTCTGTACTCATCAATGTTCATGTAAGTATCATCAGCTGTTCATTTAGACACAACATAGTCCTTGTATGAACACATGGATGGAGCATCCACAATTTAACATACATGCGAGTCCGCATCAATCAAGTCTGCACTCATCAATGTTCATGTAAGTATCATCAACTGTTCATTTATATACAACATAGTCCTTGTATTTGCTGGGTAGCTTGGACTTGTTGATTCTCTCGGACTTCCTGGGTGTCGTTGGACGTACCGGAGAGTGTGGTTCTGAATTTCAACTGGTGTGTTGGCCCGAAATGGGTCAACTGGAGTGATTAGAGGATCACCTTGGGATGTGATATCCATGGACTCCTCAACCAACACATGAGGTGATGTTTCGTGTGTTCTTCTTAGGTGTACACGGTTGCGCCTGTACACTGTTCCCTCACTATCTTCAACTTCATAGGACCTTTCATCCAGTCGTCTCACCACCTTCGCTTTCTTCCATGACTTGACTCCAAGCTTGAATGGCTTCATTCGGACGGTATCACCTTGATGCAGATGTGGGAGATCTGTAGCAGATTTGTCATAGTACTTGGCTTGACGGCGTTGTGTCCTTTTCAGCATATCTGTTTCATGTTGCTGCACAGATGACCGCGACTCCAGAAGACTTTGAGCTGTTGGAAGAATTGTTTTTGTCCGCCTACCTAGTAGCCTCTGTGCAGGACTACTCTCCATTCCTTGAGTTGGGGTGTTGCGGATATTCAGCAGTGCTAAATATTGGTCATTACCAGCGCATTGTGCTTTCTTGATCATCTTCTTTGCAGCTTTCACCGATGATTCCACCTTGCCGTTTGAGCGACTGTGGTGTGGAGATGTCGTCATATGTTCGAATCCCCATTTCTTACTGAAATGAGCAAACTCGTCTGACACCAGTTGTGGACCATTGTCAGTAACTACAGTGTCCGGAATTCCCATCCTTGCAAAGTGAGCTTTGAGCTTTGTGATTACTGCCTTGGAGCCAGTGGTTGGTAGATAGTCTATTTCCCAGAAGTTTGATATGTAGTCAGTGGTGACTAGGTAGTCCTTTCCTTGGTAAGAGAACAGGTCGACACCGACCTTCTGCCATGGACGGTCCGGCACATCATGGCTCATCAGAGTTTCCTTAGTCTGAGAACGTTCGAGCTCACGACAGGCTTCACACGTTTGGATGTACTCTTTGATTTCTGCATTCATGCCAGGCCAGAACACCAACTCCCTTGCTCTTCTTAGGCATCCTTCAATGCCAACGTGGCCTAGGTGAACATCCTTCTTAATTTATGATCTCATGGATTGTGGAATCACAAGTCTTTCGCCGCGGAACACCAATCCATCAGTGACGGCCAACTCATCTCTGAAGTGGTAGTAAGGCACAGCAGGTGGCGGGACATCTGGTTTCTCGGGCCAACCATGTTGCAGGACAGCTGTCAGCACTTGTAGAGTGGCATCTTGCTCGGTGGCATTACGAATGTCCTGGACAACATCTTCTCTCATGGATAGATAGTTCACAGCGTGGATAGCTTCGAACTCAGTGGTCGGTTGTTCCTGTCCAGCTGGCAGGAAGGCACGTGACAGCGTGTCAGCGAGAGACATCTTCTTGCCTTCCAAGTACTTAACATCAATGTCATAAGCAAGTGCACGTAGGAGCATGCCCTGTAGACACTTGGGTGCTCTGTCCAGAGGTTTCTTTGTTATTGCCTCTAGTGGCTTGTGGTCACTGTAGACAAGGATGGGGCGACCATAGGTGAACTGATGCCACTTCTCAAGAGCAAAGACGACGGCCAGCATCTCTTTCGCTATAATGGCATATCTGGTCTCTGTGTCAGTCAAAGCACGACTGACGTAAGCAATTGGTCTTCCTTCCTGAAGTAGTGCACATCCCAGGCCATAGTTGCTAGCATCACACTGAATGACCAGTTGCTTACTCGCGTCAAAGTTAGCCAGAGTGGGTGCCTCAGCCAGGAGTTGTTTCAGTGTTGTGAAAGCTTTCTTCTGAGCATCTCCCCACATCCAGGCAACATATCGTTGTACAAGAGCAGCAATGGGACGGAATACATCGGTCAACTTGGGTACGTATCTCGCCAGGTAAGTTACTTTACCTCTTAGCCTCTCCACAGCTTCCCTGTCACACGGACTCTTCATCTTCAGAACAGCTTCGACCTTGGATGGGTCAGGTTTCAGACCATCAGCTGTGACAACATGGCCTAAGAACTGGATTTCATTCTCATTGAAGCGACATTTCTCACGGTTCAGTTTGATCCCATGTTTCTTACATCTTTGGAGCAGCTTCTGGATCTTGACACAGAGATCAGAGTCATCGTATCCATGGATGATAATATCATCAGCAACACAGTGAACATTCTCTAACTCTTCCAGTGCTTCTTGCAGACGCTTTTGGAAAATTTCACTGCTGACTTTCAAGCCGAAAGGTAGTCGTCGCCAACGATACCGCCCAAACGGTGTTGCGAAAGTAGTCAGTAGGCTAGATTCTTCATCCAGTTCGCAGTGTAGATATCCTTGTTGCAAGTCACACACAGCAAATTTCTTGGAATTCACAAGCTTAGGTAGAATGTCGTCCAGCACAGGAAGCTTGTAGTGTTCACGCTTTAGGGCTAGGTTGAGAGGTTTAGGATCAATGCAGATCCTGAGAGCTCCAGAATGTTTCTTGGCTACAGACATTTGGTTCACCCAATCAGTGGGTTGGTCCACTTTGACTATGACACCAATGTGTTCTAGTCGGTCTAGCTCATCTTTCACGGTATTGTTCAGTGACTCTGGTAGGGTACGAGGTGGTCTCACAACCGGTTCAGCATTTTGTTCCAGGGTGAGACGAATTTTCCCGCCAGGAAGCGAGCCAAGTTTACCGTCGAACACTTCAGGATAGTCTTCAGTGCATGGAGTTTGAGCAACTCTACAGCTGGAGACTGAAGATACAGTTTCAAAGTTCTCGTAGTTCACCGTGATGAGCTTCATGCATTCAGCAGCTTTACGGCTGAGTAGTGGTGTCAGTTTGTCATCATCCACTATGACATAGTCCACTTTGAACTTTTTTCCTGTAGCAGGATTTACAGTTTTAGCTCGGCACTTGCCGAGAGCTTCAGTCTTCACATTGTTCCACATCTTCAGAGTGATTGGTTCTGGGCGGATATCTTTCTCCTTCACGTACTTCTTGGGCAGTATGTTGACAGTTGAACCACAGTCAACCTGCATCTTCACCGACTGCTTTTCGACCAGCATGTTGCATAAAATGGGACTATCTTGTGAGGAGAGTGCGTGCACATTGGCAGTGACGCAGCCGATATCGCCAAAGCTAGCACCGGAGCTATCCGAGTCTAACCCATCTTGTACACTGTGAACAGTCTTAGGGCATTGCACGGAGCCTCTGAAATGGTTTCGACCCGTACATGCATCACACGACTTGCCCCATGCAGGGCAGAGTTCTTTCTTCATGGGGTGCGTTTTGCAGCAGAATTTGCATTTTCGCTGACTAGCAGATTTTCTTCCACCGAATGTCGACTTGGCAGTGTAGCGTCTGTATCTGGTGTCGACCCGGTTAACTGCTTCTGTTTTATTCAGAATTTTGCATTGTTCTTCAGCCTCTTGCGTGCACCGGCAGATGTCAACTCTCTGGGTAGATCAAGTTGCGATTGTGAAATGAGTCTTTCCCAATACAGTGTAGAAGAAGTGCCGTCACATATCTGTCTGGCTTAGTGTCGAGTCCAGACACGATTAGATAGTTTGTCCACATTTGTTTCCACAACTTCCAGTTATCAACCTGATTGGTTTCCATTTCCAATGCAGGTGGAGGCGAGCCACTGGGCAAGTTCACATATATGTGATTCTGAGACCGAGGGTCTTCGACATTTGGAGCAGCCACAGCAGGTGCCCCGGCAGCGGCCACGCCGGCCGTTACAGCTGAATTATCGTCAGCCATAGTTCACTCTTTAACACAAATGTCACTTTTGACAGGACTGCCTTGCCATATTCAGTTACCTTCGATACTCACCGACGCCACCATGTTACAACATCTGTTCAGGCCTCACTGTATAGACGCTAGCATATTCAGGCAGAACAGAGACGATAGTTCTAGTAAACCAACTTTATTAAACGTGGCTGCTGCGACAAGGGAGCGGCCTGTTATTCTACTTTCTGGGGAGACGTCATTAAGCGATATTGTTACAATACTAACTCAGAATGTCACGAGGAGTTTGGCATCACTTTGGATGAATTTGACTGCGATTTGCACGAGTCCACCAAGAAACTGAAAGAGATTGAAGTAGAAGAGCTACGTTGGTACTACGAACAGCTTAGGAATCACGAAATCGGTGTTAGAGTCCTGGCGAGTCACCTGCTCTCCTGAAGCTGAAAGACATCATGGAAGCTATTAAGTGTGAACAAAAGAAGTATTCAAGAACGGCAAAATTGTAGCTGATAAACATGGAGTACATCGACACTTTAAAACTGTTCATTCGTGCAGAGAGGATAGGCAGCTGGAATATGCATATAATTGCACTTAGTCGTATGCTGAACTTATTTGCTGCCACCGGCCACTTCAACTAAGCTAAAAGTGCTCGCATGTATCTCTAGTGGTTGTTAGAGCTGCTTTCTAGCCACCCCTGGTTGTATACAGTGTTCAGAGTATGGGTGTCACACAGTGCGTCGCAGCGATCGTTACTGGGCCGGCTTGTGGACAGATCTCACAATAGAGCAAGTAATGATGCGATCTATCAACAGAGATTGCTATGGGTGTACAATATGCATAACTGTGCCGAGGTGCACGAGGCCACGACCGATGTCACAGGACTTGTCCACAGAACCAGTGAGCAGCATTTGGAGCTGGGGAGCGCCCGCTGTATTTTGAGGTTTTGAACATAATCTTCAACTGGCTTGCTCAGCGGGTTCCCAGCAGACAACCAATTTCTTTTCGCAAGCAGAGGTATGCATGTTCAGATGTAATTAAAGACACGGTAATATTAGTGTAGTATAGTTCAGGAGTAAGTAGCACTGTAGGTATAGTGGAGAAAGATGAAAGGGAGAGACAGTGGAATGTTTCAAAAGGACGGCTCCCATACTAGCAACTTTATATTCTTAAAGGGAATTTCCCATAACCTTACCTATTATCTAAATTATCATAGTATATCATATATTCCATTCCTATTTGTATGCATTGTTCAGCTTTTTTATAGGATCCAAGAGCCACTGCTCTTGGTGGCATGCTGTCAAAACAGTGTGAAGTCGGGCTGGGATGTCCTTAGCAGCTACCGGGAACCGCCACCGCATCTCGACACTATATGCAGCGATGCATATGTCAAAGGACGACAGGGAGTGTTTCTACAAGCACATGGGACATGCCGAGGCACATCTGGATTATGGTAATTATCAAAATAAGTTGAATAACGAATATATAAAAAAGTACATTAAAACCGTATTTATTTTAGACATTGAAATTACATTATTTAAAGCTGTTTTGAAATATCAGTACAATGCTGTAAAAATAATTATAGGTAAATTACAATTGTTTGTATTCCAGGGACCAATGCTCAATGTCCGTCAACATCTGGTTTGGTGAAATCGGGGATCGAGACTGGTGACATTCCATTCTTATCAAATGGTACCTTTGTAAATTGCATGCTGAGTTCTATAATAAGTTGAAGGTGTCGAGTATGACTACAGCATAATGCAGATTGTAAATGTGCCATTTTATATGTATTTCACATACCTAATGATTTTAGTAAATTCAAAGTTGTGGACTGTTCTCTGTATTGCAACAGTTGACTCACTCGGTTATGTATGAAATCTTTGCTGCACTGCTGTATGTGTGTAAAAATATTTGAATAAGATATTTTCATGTAATTTTATTGGCATCTTATAGGTCATGCTATGGTCAACTGAATAATTATGCTGCTCGTCTTTCGCAAAATAATTTAACGTAATATGTGTTGTACCTGCAGTTAACACTTGCAGTAATGATGAAGAAGTGCATTCACCAAAAAAATATTCATGTAACTGTTGATGCACACGCACCCACACACGTGCACACACACGTTTACACACACACACACACACACACACACACACACACACACACACACACACACACACACACACACACACACACACACACACACACACACACACACAAAACACACAAAACACAATACACAATGCATGTAACATTTTCTATAAATTTTAATTATTCAAAGATAATCAGCATGTTTTTATCCAATGATAAGGAAGTGGCACAGGAAATAGGTATATATGATTTTGTAACAAAACAACTTGTTACCTTTCGATATCTGTTGTGGCTGTAGTTGACACCAGCAACGTTGAGGAAGATGAAGTGTCCCCAACAAAGAAAAGAGGTATGTATGATTGAAAAATGCACTTGATCGACTGCCAAATGCCCAATATTGCTAGTTCAAAATGTCATTCCATGACGCGGCCAGTGCGCTGTTTTTAGACGTAAACATGCCTTTCACTAGAAAGAGATTAATAGGTATATATGATTTTGTAACATAAAAATGTGTTACCTTTCGATATCTGTTTGCACAACCACTCTACATTTACGAAAAAAGGTGCAAATTAATATAATCCTATCAACTAACCTTAAAAGGGGAAAGTGTGTTCTTAGGTTTTAATTAATTAATAATATACTGTTCATAAGTTTATAATAACTATGTTGAAGGTATACTGCCATCCTTCAGCGAAGAGCATCCGTTGGGATGCAGAAGACAATGCGTTGCTTGAACAAGGCTTCCATGCCTTTTTCAACGGTGCTGCAAACGAAACTGGTACGAAGGGCAATTTACCAAGTAAGCGTACATTTCTTGCAAAGTATATGTAAATAGACAATTATAACACACATGTGCTAGTGTGGAAATTGCAATGGTGTGTTTGTTTGTGCAATTATAAAGATAACAATGCCATCAACAAATATGTTGCTGGAAGTATTGCAGATAGAAAAATGCATCTGATCGACTGCCATTTTCTACAGCTGTCAAGTTGTGTTGGTGTTCAAAATTACATTCCATGGCGCAACCAATATGCTGTTTTTAGATGTACATACGCCTTTCACAAGAATCCTACCTTTTTTCCTAGTGTGGCATTTATTCAGGTTCCAACAGATCCAAGGACCCAGTAACAGGACATTGTAGTGTTGGGTAACTCAGCTAGTCTTAATAAAGAACTGTCCAAGTATTTAATTTTGTATTCTTGTTTCAGGCAAAACGGACATCATGGAATTCCTGGATTCGTAGATGCCAGCATGCATGAAGCATCTCAACAATCAGTCTGCTTACTTAAAGTCAAAAATGCGGTTAGTTATTCAATAGGCGAAAAACAAAACAACAGTATGTAAAGAATACATCACCTCAATGAAATCAAAATCGATGGTATTCAAATAATGTGTTGTAGTCCACTTGTGTGTAAACTTGCAGAAAACATCTTCTTGCAGAAAACATAACTTGGTCAAGTAATGCAATATGCACTGACAATACACGTCTCCACTAGATGCAATCCCTGATGGAGATTTTAGTAATCTAGTATATCTCTTATAATATTTCAGAATAAAGTGATTGGATTGAATTTATAGCATTAACTCTTTGTTATGTTCTTCTTGTTGTGAGGTGCTAACAATTAATTATGTAACTAACAATATACAGCTCGGCAAGCTACTTCAGTATTTCGAGAACATTTCCCCATATGAAAACTGGTGCAAGCCAGTTCATGCATATCCATAACAAATTCACATACTTTGAATGAAAACAGTACAATAGTTGAATGCCGGCTAACAATATCTCAAAAAAGCAGATTACACACATGAACATCTGCTGCTCAACTCTTGACTAGTAAAGATATGATCGCTTTACATTTAACTTGTCTGTGTCTTTTGAAAGAAAATTTAAATTTAAAAGCTAATGCAACTCGATCATTTTATAAAGCACATCATATATTCATATTCTTATGAATTCTGTAGTACTTCGGCGACACAGTAGTTTGCCCCGCACAATGCATGTAAACAGGTGGAAATCGAACTAGCATCAAGATGAAACCGGAACGGTGGTCTTCAGAAAAAGCAGAACAACAAAAAACAACTAGAAGTGTCTTTTATTTATGGCAGAAGTTACTACACATAACAAACAAAACTGTTGTTTCTCTGCAACTTTGGGCCTGTTGGAACAAAACTGCAATGTCCACCCTCAGATGACTTCGCTCATCAATCTAGACAAGGTCTAAACAAAATGTGGTGATGATTTCGAAAAAAAGTACGTGTTTTTGGTAGAGACTGCAAGGCAGCCAATGCCTTATTTCTTTGTCAAAGATGTGATACACACAGGGTTAAGGAGATCCATTTGGGTTCAAATGTTTCATACAGAAAGAGAACATTTCCCATGCTCCATCGTTCGGTACGTAGGAATTAAACTGCATGTCCTCATTAGTCTTGCAGGCATGTTCTTGTTCTTGTGACATTGACTGATTCATGTCATAAGTGACTGCAAATACCAACAAGAATGATTTATGACAGAAGCTTTCGGGGCCGTTCAGCAGAACACACATCCAATCTTCAGTCGACATGAATGGCTTAAAACTTGACAAACTACTGATTGATGGGGACAACAACACTAACAAGGTCCATGTTAGTCGCACAAATGGCCCCAGTGCTGTCCTTCAGATACTCTTGCAGGACGAACCAGAAAATATTATGCAGAACACAGTAAGAACAACTTGCATCCACCCAAGCTGCATTTATGAATGATGTCCACTCAGTCAGGTCAACTATATTTTTCATCGTTGCAGAAATGTTGAAAACCGATCTGGATTTGTACCTGTTAGAACTAAACTGCAATGTTCACAAATTAGATGGTTTAGCGCATAAGTATACACCTGTTGTAAACAACAGTTGGTGATGATTTCGAAGTAAAGAGCTAGTTATTTGGGAGAGACTGTAAGGCAGCCAATGTCATCTTCCCTGGTCATAGATGAACTATCAGCAAAAATTGACCAAACAGCTGAAGTGCTACCCTTCAGGTCTCGCGAACCCTTCATCAGAAGTTCCCAACAAGGAGTGTCCACATTTTTTTCGGAACAGGCGCTCGGTACGGTGTGAAAATAACAAATAAGTAAATAAATATGCAAAACATGACATAAAATCACCGTTTTACAATATACATAGATTCGGCCCAGCTAAACCACATTGGCCCATCAACAATATATGTATAATTGTACACACATTTTATCAGGTCATTGTTAATGTTGATAATCCGTTTTCAAAAACTGTAAACATTCTTACGCAATAGGGCATCAACTGTACCGATAGTATTATTTACAAACATGCTACTCGCACTGTCCCATCGGTGGTATCCTAGGATCCGTCTGTGTTTATTATTGTAAGCTACAGAGCTGTACTTTAAGTTTTAAATATGTGCCCTTGTTAAAATTAACCCAGAGTTGGAAACAATAAATTGTACAACAATATGCATGAAACAAATTTAGTTTAACACCGATGGAATAGTGGTGAACTTTACGCACAATGCTGTTACATCTGGCATAAAAGCTACGCATATGACTTAACATATCTTCATTATCCTCCATGTTATTGCATATTGTGGTGATCCCCAGTGTGTGGCAGCACTAGGCAACTGGTACCCCGTGGCAGGCAGCAACAGCGTGCAGCTTGGGATGCGTCTCCACGTACCCCGTACGAGATAGGACGCCGTAGACCCGTGGGATTGGTAAGCATTCCTATTGGCATGTTAATAGCCAGTCCTACGACAGTCGTCTTGTGGCTGAATGGCTCCAACGTGCTGGCGATGGCTCACAATGTCTTCAATGACGACGGAGTTCAAGTAGTAATAGGAGGTGTTGGCAACCTATATGACTTTGTCATTAGAGAGTGTCTGCAAGTGTCCTCACCGATCATCTCAAGAAACGATTTGCTGAGGAATTCACGCCCTATCAACAAGATGCTGTCGACGAATGTATGGTCCCTTTTGGTGGTCGGCTGTCGTTCGAACAGTTCCACAAGGACAAATATTACGAAGTGGGGGATCACGGTCTGGATGCTTGCCGATTCGAAGACGGGTTATAACGTTTCCTTCCATGTGTATACCGGATGCAGACCTTGACACTTTGAAGAACGTGGGAAAGTTGAGCGGTGTAGTGCTCAAGCTTGCCGAGTTCCTTTATGGAAAGGGATATATTCTCTTTTTTGATCGCTTTTATACAAGCGCAAACCGTTGTTTTTGTTGAGACAACTTGGCCTGTCTTGCTGCGGTACAGCCATGTCGAACAAAGCCGGATTTTCCAAGCAGCTGAAAACCCCAAACAATAAGAAACAGGGAGACTACGATTTGCTGCAGTGTCAAACGACAGGCATTCTTGCTACTAGATGATGAAACAAGAAGAACATTTACTCTCCGTCGAACCACCTGGTGACATAAGTTGACGGCCTTGAAGTAGAAAGGCACAACACAAGAGGAGTGTTGACCTGAATGACAAGATGTGTAAGTAGTAGTAAGGGTTTCGGCAACACCGGTCATGACCCCAGATCAAAGGCTTTTTCGCTTTTTATAAGTACAATTCCTACGTTTTTTAGCAGTAATGTGCGAGCAAAAATCTGTCAACAAAGCTGTCAAAACAAAGTGATTGATGGGTTTCTTTAGAAAGAATGTGTCGACATCTAGTGACTAATCAGGTACTAATTAGGTAAATAATTAGGGTAATTAAGTACTAATTAGTAACAAACGAGTAGCGCATTCACTAGAGGGCAGCACTAGCAATAACTAAAAATAGTAATGGTTATGTAATGGTTATGTGGAGTCACGTGCTGATATAGTAATGACGTGGTGTTTATGTAATGCGGAGTCATCACGTGCGCTTAAGATTATATAATGGTTAAGCATGTGTGCTGCCATCTAGTGACTGAAAAAGAAAGCATGTCCACTGAAAAAGGCGCGCGGTTATATAATGGTTACGCGTGAGGCGCCGCCGTAGTGAGTAGTGTGTCCTCGTGTAGATATGTCGTCGACGCGTATTACGTTCGGGGAGTTCATGACGTACCTGTCGAATTACTATCCGTGTAGAGTTGAGGCGTACGGACAGTATTTCAGATCCGTCGAGCACGCTTACCAGTATAGAAAAGCGATGTTTCACGCGGACGAAGACAGTGCGCAGTACATCAGAGCGGCGTGGTCGGGGTATATAGCGAAGCGACGAGGCGCCCGTATCGTGAAAACGAGAACGCGTGCCGAATGGGAGGTCGTTAGAGTCGAGTGTATGAGGAGCTTGTTGATGAGTAAGTTCGGCGTGTCGAAAAGGTTGCGAGACGCCCTATTGGCTACCGGTGACGGCGAATTGGTGGCGTGGATACCGTCGAAAGAGGCCTTTTGGGGTTGCGCATGCGGGTATAAAGACGGTCAGAACAGGCTCGGCGAATTGTTGATGGAGGTGCGTCGTGCGTATAGGTGGTCGTAACGTTATCCGTGCGCCGGTCGTCGATATGGACGGAAAGTGGAAGCATCCTTTTACGTGTATAGTGTCCGGCCCTACGGGGTGCAGAAAGACTACTTTCGTTGTACGCCTGTTAAAGTTTGTTTCGTGTATGATTTCGCCGCCACCGGAGAAAATTCTGTGGTGTTACGGCCAATGGCAGACCGCTTACGACTCTATGGCCGGCGTAGAATTTGTAGACGGTTTGCCGGATCCGTCGCTTCTGGACGCCAAAACGAGGACGCTTCTAGTGCTCGATGACCTTATGTCGGAGACCAATAGTAGCGTCACGACTTTGTTTACTAAAAAAAGTCACCACTGCAACGCGTCCGTCGTACAGCTTTTGCAGAATCTCTTTCCGAAAGGGAAAGAAAATCGCACAATCAGCTTAAACGCGCAGTATATGGTCCTCTTCAAGAGTCCCCGGGACGCTGGACAAGTAGGTCACCTGGCGAAACAGATATACCCGGGTAGAATCAACTACATGGTGGAGGCGTACAAAGATGCCACGTCGGCCGCCTACGGTTACCTCCTGGTGGACCTGAAACAGGGAACGCCGGAAACCATGCGCCTGCGTACGGAATTTTTTCCCGACGACCCCATTCAGTACGTCTATGTGCCGACGAGACTATAAAAAGGCGGAGCGCGCCGCGGCCGCCGTCATTCGACAGGATGACAGATCGCGTGAAGAGGCACATCCTAGCCCTGCAGCTGTTGCGTCGCTACCAGCGGAATACGAATCTGAGAAAGGCGGTAATCGCCCACGCGGACGCCGATCTCATCTGCAGTCTGGCCGACTGCGCGTATAAAATTCTGCGAGGGAACGTGAAATTGACGCCTAACAACCGAAAAGTGCTAATAAAGTACAAGAACAATTTGCGCAAGTTAGCGTCGAAAAAAGTGCCCATCAAACGGAAGAGGGCCGTCCTGCAGACGGGTTCGGGCGCGTTTCTGACGGCGCTGCTGGCGCCATTGGCGAGCACCTTTCTGCCCCTCCTCAGGCAGGCTATCGGTTGATGCAGCACGCGAAGAAGATGGCGCTGGTAGACCCCCGGTTGGTGGAGCGTCTACTTCCGTTACTATCGCAACCGACCACGACCACGTCGCGTGTGATGAGTAGCCTGGACAGCGACATGAAAGCCGTTCTCGAGCGTGCGGATTTATCCGAAGGCGAAAAGGTGGCGGCGTACAATCAACTGCTGAGTCGTTACAACGCCATGGAGGCGTCTCGCGCGCAGCAGCCGATGCGCGTGGCCGTAGTGAAGAACGAATCGTCGACGTGCGATCAGCCGCCGCCGCCCGATCAATTACAGGGGGAGATGGGGAGCGAGGTCGTGAAGAGCGTACCGAAAGTTCTGAAAGAAAAGGCCCGCCTCCTGTTGGCGCGACTGAAGGCCGACCCGCTGATTCGCTGGAACGATCGAGCGGAGCTCGTGTACGACGGTACGCTTATCGCCGGAAGCAATATGGTAGATCTCGTGAACGATATCATGCGAAAGAGGAAGAGGTCCCCCGCACCGGTTGGCTGGGAAGTGTTCGACGACCATATAAAGCGGCTGAACGTGCCTATGGAGCTCGTCGGCAACCCCCAGCGTCGGGCGTATATACAGCGCACGCAGAAGCGAAAGGGGCGCACTCGGTCCGTCGAGCGCATGCCGTGGTCCAGCTTTTAGCGCCCTCGTAGTGGATGCCCCCCGCCCGAAGATCAGTACTCGTCGTCGCCGTCGTAATCGCGGCGGTCATCGTCGCCGCCCTCTTGTTCGCCGTACCGTCGTCGGCGCCGCACGATCCATGGCGGTGGTGTCCCGGCGGACTCGTGGTGCGCAACGAAAGCGCCAACAACGCGACGGCCGATTGAAGCGCGCCTACTTCGACCCGAAACGGGCGGGCAGTTACGGCGGCGTCGACGCGTTGCACCGGGCATCCGCGGTGCCCAAGCCGATCGTCGGGCGGTGGCTAGCGGAGCAGGACGCCTATACGCTTCACAAGCCGGTTAGGCGCCGCTTTAAGCGACGTCGCGTTATCGTGGGCGGTCGAAACCAGCAGTGGCAAGCCGATCTCGTCGACGTGGCTAAACTGAAAAAGCGCAACGACGGCATAGCGTTCCTATTGACGGTCATCGACGTCTTCTCGAAGCGGGCGTGGTGCGTTCCGTTGAAGAGCAAATCCGGTCCGGCGCTCGTCGCGGCCTTCGGGGGCCTGCTGTCGTCGCCGCCGCCGCCGCACGTCATGCAGACCGACAAGGGGACGGAGTTTCTCAACAGGCCCCTTCAGACGCTTTTGAGGGCGCGCGGCGTCCACCATTTCGTGACGCACAACGAGGAGACCAAAGCGAGCGTCGTGGAGCGATTCAATCGTACGCTGAAGACGCGCATGTGGAGGTACTTCACGAAGCATCAGACGCTGAGGTACGTGGAGCTGTTGCAGGACTTCGTGCGGTCGTACAACAACGCCTACCATCGAAGCATCGGTAGGACGCCGGCGAGCGTCGACGCGTCGAATCAGGAGAGCGTGTGGCAGCGGCTGTACGGCGGCGGAGGGTGTTAAAAAAACAAAAGCAAGCCGAAACTGCGAGCGGGGGACCGCGTACGCATCAGCAAGGCGAAGGGACGTTTCAAGAAGGGGTACATGGCTAACTGGAGCGAAGAGCTCTTCACCGTCGTAGATTTGCACCCGACCGACCCTACCGTTTACCGACTGATGGACGACGCCGGCACGATACTGGACGGCACATTCTACGAGCCGGAGCTACAAAAAGTGATCGTTGCGAAGGACAAACTATATCGGTTGGAGGCCGTTCTACAGAGACGTCGTCGACGACGCGGTAAGGGCGAAGAGGCGCTAGTCAAATGGTTCGGCTATCCGGCCTCGTTCAATAGCTGGATCGACGCCAAGGAGCTCGTGGCCTATAAGGGCTGATGGCGACGCGTTGTTGGACGGAATACGCAGAGCGCTGGAGACTTTCTTCCTACAACCGCCGCCGCTACCGTTGTCGCTGCGACCGATGCTATCGACGTCGACCGCAACGTCGGCGAACTCGCTCTATGATTTATCTGCGTGACCTATAAGGGATGACGATGACGCGTTGGATGCGCCACGCGGGGTGCTGGCGACTGCACGAGGCGGGACTGTGCAACGGCTTTTCGTTTTTTATTAGGGGACCGTGCTGTATTAGTAGACTGCAGATGAGAAGAGGGCCACGTCAAGTTCGCGCCGCTGCCACCACCACCCGACGTCCCCACGCCCGTCGGCGAACTCGCTCTATGGTGTGCCTGCGCGATAAAGGAAGGACGCCGTAGCGTCGGACGGCAGTCGCGCGATGTGTACGGTCGAGACGACAGCAGCAGCAGCAGCAGCAGCAGCCAATGCAACCGCCGAACACTGCCGTCGTCTCAAGCGCATTTGTCGGAGCGCCCGCCGACGACTCATGCGTCTCTGTGGGTGCGCCCGATGCCGTCGACGCCTCCTCCGTCACGAGCGTTCAGTGGCGTCTCTGCGACAACGAATGCCCTAAGGCCGAGATCGTCTTCCTGTGCCAGATCGTCGTCCTGTACACGGTGATCGTCGTCAGTATATACAATCTAACGCGCGGCACGGGCGACTCCAACCTGTGCACGGCGCTGCTGAGTAGTTGCCTCGGCTACCTACTGCCGAGTCCGTCTATGAGGCGCGATGGCATCGTCTGACTTTTACGTGACGTTGCGGAGCAACGCGTCTATGAAGGTGCACCCCGAAAACACGTTGACGCACTACACGACGAATCTGCCACAGCGCGTCGACCTGTCGGGGCAGTGGGAATGCGGGCTAGTGTCGCTACAGTACACGCATAGTTGGTACATTGTGGGACCGGCGGACGCCTACTTCTTCGTGGCGTGCGAGACGGTGGAGGTGAACGTTTACACCACCGAGTCCGGGGGTAAAATTGCCCGATAGGGCAACATTCCGCACGGTTTTTACAACAGCGCCTTCGAGCTGATGCACAAAATCAACGCGGCGCTGAAGAAACTGAGCACCGACACGGTCAAGGCGCGCATAGAGTACAGCCCCGTCTCTAATCGGATGACGTTGCGTCTATCGCCGGGCGTCGAAATTAACATGCCGCCGAAAGGGAACCTGAAACAGATACTAGGCTTCGAGTCGAACTATATCGCGAGTTACGGGGTGCTCGCGGAAGGCGGCGGCCTGCCCCCGGGGTACCTGTTCGAGTTCGAGGCGACCCATCCGGAGGACCTGAACGGCGGCGTCGACACCCTGTTCGTGTACACGGACATCGTGGAGTCGCGCATCGTCGGCGATGTATTCGCCCCCCTCCTCCGATCATTGCCCGCCTACGGTTCGAACGGCAGCATCGTATCGAACGTCTTCGACCGCGTCCAATACGCGCCGCTCCTGCGTCGCCAATTCGCTTCGATCGAGATAGATATAAGAGACGACCTCGGTCAGTCGATACCATTCGAGCACGGAAAAGTCGTGACGACGCTTCACATCAGACGCTGCAAGTCGAAACTGTTCTGATGATGACGCGAAACGTGTACGAGGACTACTACACGCGGCATGTCGGCGGCGGCCTGCCGGTGTTCGTCGGCGCCCGATCGCAGCGGGGCCACGGTCTGGGTAATCTCTTCAGCAGCCTGTTTCGAAGCGCCATGCCGCTCATCAAGAGATGGGCCGTGGCGCTGGGCAAGCGCGCGCTCAAGACGGGCGTGCGCGTGGCGCAGGACGTCGTCGCCGGCGGCAATCTGAAACAGGCGGTAAAGAGGCGCGCGAAGGAGGCGGGCGCCGACCTTCTCGACGGGCTGTTGAATAGACCCCCGCCGACGAAAAACCGACGATGCATCAAGCCGCCCGGCAAGCCGACGACGGCCAGTAAGAAGAGGCGCAGTCGAAAGAAGCCGACGTCGAGCGACGACGTATTTCCCGCGTAGTAGGATGGCGTTCGTGCATCGGCAGTCGTGCGAGGGCGTAAAAAGCGAACTGGGTCCGTTCGGCTTTGTTCCGACCCCGCAGACGAGCATCGAGAGCGGCCGCCCGATGTCGCACGAGAACGTCTCTGTGGGCACGCTCCCTAGATGCGTGTTCGTGTGCCTGAACGACAACAAAGGGGCCTACAATAAAAACCCGTTCAACAAAACTTTACCTCGGCGACATTCTCGTCGGGCTGCTGAATGCCCGCCCGCAGCCGCCGCCTACGAAAAAGCGACAATACATAAAGCCTCCCGGCATGCCGGCGACGGCCAGTAAGAGGAGGCGCCGCCGAAAGAAGCAGACGTATTTTCCAGCGCCGCAGGATGGCGTTCGTGCATCGGCAGTCGTGCGAGGACGTAAAGTCCGAACTGGGCCTGTTCAGCGTTCCGACGACGCAGACGAGCATCGAGAGCGGTCAGTGGATCGATCACCAGCCGCTGACGGCCCTCGACGCTGGCGGCCCTATCGAGTTTCTCACTCCGGGCTCCGGAGACGACTATCTGGACCTGTCGTCCGTTAGACTGTACGTGGGCGTCAAGGTGGTGAAGGGGGACGGCACCGCTCTCGCGAACGACAGCATCGTGGCGCCCGTCAACAATTTCCTGCATTCGATGTTCAGTCAGGTCGACGTGACGTTGAACGGCACGCTCGTGACGCCGTCGACGAATACGTACCCGTATCTGGCCTACATCGAGACCCTGCTCAGTTACGGGACCGACGCCAAAAAGTCGCAGCTCGAGGCCGACCTGTGGTGCAAGGACACCGCCGGGCGCATGGAGTCGACGAACAACAACAACGGCGGGTACTCGCATCGGCACGATTTCATACACGACAGCCTCGAGTTCGACATGATAGGACGCCTGCACGTCGACGTGCTCATGCAAAACCGGTGCCTGTTGAACGGCGTCGACTTAAAGATGCGACTGACGCCTTCACGCTCATAGGCGACGTCGCCGATCCGGGGTTCAAGATCGTTCTGCTGGAGGCCTACCTGCAGGTGCGCCAGGTCAAGTTGAACACGGCCGTCCAGCTCGGCCACATCAAGGCGCTGACGCGCGGGACGGCCAAGTATCCGATGCGCCGTGTCGATTGCAAGGTGTTCTCGATACCGCAGGGCACGATGTCGCACACGCACGAGAACGTCTATCTGGGCAAGCTCCCGAGACGCGTGTTCATGTGCCTGATCGACAACGACGCCTACAACGGGGCCTTCGATACAAACCCGTTCAACGCGAAGCACAACGACATAAACTTCTTCGCCCTCTTCGTCGACGGACGCCAGGTGCCGAGCAAGCCGCTGCAGCCGGACTTCGCGCATCGGCGCTACATCCGAAGCTACATGAACCTGTTCGCCGCGACGGGGAAGGCGTACGAGGACGAGGGGTTCGACGTGACGCGCGGCGACTTCGGCAACGGCTACACCATATTCGGCTTCGACCTGTCGCCCGACTGCTGTGACGGAGAACACATCAACGTCGTGCGTAAGGGGAACCTGCGCGCCGTGATCCACTTCGCGCTCGCGCTCGCCCGGACGGTGAACGTCGTCGTGTACGGGGAGTTCGAGACGGTGTTCGAAGTCGATAAGAACCGGAACGTCGTGTACGACTTCTGAGATGGACACGTTTCAGCTGATACGTCGCCTGGCGATCGACGCGTACACTAAAAACATCGTCGTGGGCGTCGTGCCCAAAGACGAGCTGCCGGAGCGGCGGCTCACCGCCTACCCGACGGCGTTCGTGCGCAACACCGACGACGGCGACGAACCGGGGGAGCACTGGGTGGCCGTCTACGTGAACGCCGACCGGCGAGGCGAGTACTTCGATCCGTCCGCCACGGCACGCCGACTTCCGCGACTTCCTGAGCCGCAACTGCGATTCGTGGACGTACAACGACAAGAGACTGCAGAGCGGTGTATCTAACGTGTGCGTACCTGCTCTTACGATGCCGCGGAATGCCGCTAAGCGGCTTCCAGTGCCTGTTCGGCCCCGATAGGGTGGCGAACGACTGTCTCGTATTCGACTGGCTAAAGCCGCATTGAACGCTGCCTATTATCGCTTGCTATTATTATTATTAGACGACCGAGTATCCGAACCGACTTTGTCGGACCCGCCGGTCCCGGGCTCCTCGCCGCGCTAGGCAGGCAAGACCGAAGTAGTGAGGTTGTATTGTAGCGCGTCGCCTATCTGCTCTTATTGCGAAACCGCTAAGCGGCTTCCGGTGCCCGTTCGGCCGCCTATTATCGCTTGCTATTACCGAAGTAGTGAGGTTGTTGTTGTTCTAGTATATAAAACGATGAAAACTGTACCGAGTGTTCACATTTTTATTTGTACACACACATACATACATACATTCCCTAGGGGTAGGTCCCTACCCCTAGGGGTTCTTAGGTAGGTCCCTACCTCTAGGGTCCCTAGGTAGGTCCCTACCCCTAGGGGTAGGGAGGGCGGGAGGGAGGTCCCTCGTTATACGAGTATCGGCGCCGTGGTGACGCCGTCGTCGAGCACGCGACGTTTGGCGTAGAAGTAGCTCAACGCCGCGCGCTCCTGAATGTACATCAGCACGGACGACTCCTTCACTTGGAAGCCGCGGTTCCAGCCGCAGGCGCTCCGTTGGCTGCGCAGCACGCCGAGGAAGGCGTCCTTGTCGATGTCGTTCTGACGCTTGCTCAGGCCCTTCGTACTGTACTTGTCGGCGCCGCCGCCGAAACAGTAGTACGTCTTGCTGCAGAGCGCGACGATTCCGCGGCCGGACCATTTCTCTTTGAAGAGGCCCGGCGTTCGCTTGTCCTACTGGCGCCGACGCGCGCAACACTCGTCGGGCGCGTCCCACGCTCGGCCGGCGAGCCGGCACCGCACGTACGCCTCCGCGTGCGCGTCGCAGTGTTCCGACTGGAACCATTCGCCGCGGTGTCGAAAGTATTGTTCGCGCTTGGCCGTCGCCATGAGCTCGTCGAGGCCGCCCCCCGCGAGGCTCAAATACGCCGAGTCCGTGTCCATCGCGCAGTACTGGAACAGGGGGCGCGGAATGTAGGCGGCGATGAAATCGTAATAAAACTCCAGCATGCGCAGTTTGGCGTACTGATAGACGAAGTATCCGATCTGGACGGGCAGCGCGTACCGGACGGTTCGCTTGTTCAGCGCCACCTCGTAGAGGCCGTCGGGGAAGACGACGTCGATCTGACGGAAGCGACGATTGTTGATCAGCGTCGCGGCGCCGGCGGACGTGCAGAACTTGATGTCGCGGTGCAGGTCGACGCGCGTGATCGGTTTCCCGTAGGAACTGTTGCCGAGCAGTTTAAACGTGTCGGCGATGATGGCCTTGTCGGGGTCGGCGTCGCCCGCGCGTCGCGCGGTGGAGTCCATGTCGCCGAAGATGCGAAAGCACGCGACCGGCTCGTACTCGACGATCTGGTAGACGCGCTCGACGACGAGGCCGTGTCACAGATACCACCGCAGTAGCGGCGTCGCGAGCAGAATCTTGGCGCCGAAAAAGCTCCCCACGAGCGTGCGCTGAGGCCGGGCGACGAGCTTGTGCTTTTCGGCGTAGCGACGCATGAACGGGCTGAGTTCGTCGCGCGCGATGTAGGCGTTCTTGAAGATCGGCTGCATCTCGGCGAAAGCGTCGCGCAGCGCCTCCGGAACGGCGATGTCGCACTCGACGAGGCCGAACAACGTGCCGTCGAGCACGGCCTTCAGGATCGTCGGCCGCGTCACGGCGCCGGCGCCGGTCCAGCTCCGCGGCGGCGGCGGCGGGGGCGGTCTCGTCGCGCGCCACTGGCAATCCCACATCTCGACGACGGCGACGAAGCGGCGAAGGTACGCCGTGACGGCGGCCGTCTCGGCGTACAGTTGGCTCATCGGCTTGCCGTTCACCGCGTTCGTCTCCCTTCCCGGGCAGCCGTGGAAGAAGCACCCTTGGAACTGGTACGCCGTCCGCGTCGCGCAACACCAGCCGTCGACCCGGTACTTGCCGACGCGCTTCTCGCGCCCGTTGAGCTGGTGAAGTATGTGCGCCCCCGTCCGCGCCGCCTCCCACGTCAGCCACTCGACGGCCAGGCGGCCGTAGCGGTGCACGCGCTCCGGCCGAAAGGCGTTGTCCGCGCGCCGGTGCGTGTACTAGCCCGTCGGCATATCCTGCGTGATCGCCCATAGGTAGAGGCCGTTTGCGTCGAAGCCGAAAATCGAACGGCAGGGGCGCGCCGACTCGCCGTTCTCCTCGCTCTCCTCGCGCCGAAGGGCGGTCACGCCGGCCTCGTGATAGCGCGCGGAAATTATCGAGGGGCCGCCGACAATGTGCGACTGTAGGAGCTGGTGCAGGTTCGTTGAAGAGCGTTAAGTGGAGCGACGACGGCAGATCGTTGAACAGGTACAGCAGCGTCAGGCCCGGCACGCTGATGGCGTCCTTGAACATGACGATGAGGCGCTGCCGATAGAAGGCGAACTGCTGGTCGACGGCCTCCAGGAACGGCACCACGTCCCTATTGTTGTACCACAGGAGGTAGTCCCGCAGCGTCGTCATCCCCTCGTCGCGCCATACCCGCGCGCAACCCTCGTACTCGGCGGCGGAGATGCCTTCGCGCTTCAGGCGGCTGTAGAAGGCCTCGCGCGGCGGCAGCCGGGTCTCGTCCAGTTTTCTGCGCCTCGTCGGTCATGAACAGGGGCGTCAGATATTTCTTAACGACGTTCAAGTCGTACTTCCCCGAATTGAAGCCGAGGACGGGGAGGCGGCACAGGTGCATCCACAGGCGGTCGCCGAGCACCGTGTACGGGCTCTTATCGTGCGCCACCTCCGCCGCCGTCGCGTGCGCCCGCCAATCGGCGTCGAGCGCGTCGATCGCCTCGAAGGTCGCGTCGAACGACGGTCGCAGAGCCGCGTACGCCGCCTCGCTCATGGCCTCCAGGGCGTCGATCAGGCGCTTCGCGAACTCGCCCGAATCGCCGGACGTGACGAAGCAGCGCGCCGTCTCGTGCCCGGGGACGTTCGAGGCGTCGCTCACGCTGAGTATCTCGTGTCACGCGATCCACCGGCATTTGGCGCTGTCCGCCGGCAGGTCGTGATCGTCGAAGTAGCACTCAAAATCGTACGTCGCCCTGTACGGGTAGTAGAGCAGGCGTTCGTCCACGTAGACGCCTTCGTCCTCCAGCCGCTGAAAAACGGACGGCGTCGGATGGTAGACGCCGCCGGGAAAGACGTGGCGAACGCCGCCCTCGCACGTCGCCTCGTGACGCCACAGCCGATGGGCGGTGCGCCACAGCGCATCGCCGCACTTGCCGCATCGATACGAACGACAGAACAGCGACACGTCGGTTATGAAGGAATAGTGCGTCTCGAACAGATTGACGCACATGGTTGTCGGGTAGCGATGGAGGGAGCGGCGGACCACTTTGGCGGCAGCGCCCTCCGCCGTCAGCCGATACACGGTCACATTCTTTTCGAAGACCGCCTCCACCCGGCCGAGTTCGTTCAGCGGGACGCCGGCGAACGCGTAGTAGGGTTGGCCGCCGGCGCCGTATTCGGCGTAGAGCCTTAAGGCAGCGGTCGTCAAATCGTCAGCGCGGAAGTCGGCGCTCCAATGCAGCGCCAGACAGCGGAAGAGGCACAGGTCGTCGGCGTACGGACGGCTGTGGCGATCGTTCACTAGGCTGACGACCCCCGCGTTGTGGCGCAGATAGTCGGGGAGGCGCTGCTGGCTCGCGCACCCGATAGGATGGATGATGATGGCGTTGAGGAAGTACGTAACGTTCGTTACCAACTCGGCGATCCACCCCGAGTCGGGTCGCTGCGCGATCACGTACTGCAGGACGTCGGGCTGCCGGGTGGCGTCGAGGAAGCGTTCGAACGACGCGGCGTCGGAAACGAGGACGGGCGACTCGAGATAGCGTCCGCAACAGTTACACGAAGAATGGTAGTAACGGAGTCGGCCCGTCTCCCTGTGCCGAAGGATAAACCCGTACGATAAGTTTATTTTAAAGGCCCGAGTCTGCGCCTCGAACATCAGTCGTAGATGGGCTTCGTGCGCGGCCGTGTCCCAGCGGCCGGACAAATGGAAATTATACCTAGTTTGGACGGGTCCGCGCGCCACAGACGTACGGATGCTCGCCCAGTGGTCGCGCATGACGCTCTGTATGTCGTCATCGTCGACGTCGACGTCGTCATCGCGACATAAATGGTGCAACCTATCGGCGTGCCTGTCGACCGATCGATTGCATTTCGGACACACCTCATTGGCGACGCCGCAAATTTGCAGATGCCGCACCATACTTCTGCGTTGATAGAACGATCGATCACATTTCGGGCACATGTGATCATTGCCACCGCCGCCGCATGTTTTCACATGCTGCGTCAAATTACAAAGACGAACGAACGATCGATCGCATTTCGGACACGCGTGCATCGTCGGAACTTTCGTTCTAGGCGCGCACTGGGAACGCTATTAACGACGACGAAGCGCGCCGACACCACTGATAAGGCCGCCGTCGCGCTTAACGACCGCTAGGGGGAGCTTTTTCTGAACGGCGGCGGCGGTTTTCGCGCAGCGTTTTTCCCCTGACCGTCAGGTGGCGGCACTGCTGGCCCGTCGTCCGTGGACCACCGAGGCAGCAGCAGCAGCGGCAAAGTTTTTTGTTTTCGTGGCCGACAGGGCAGCAACTTTTTTGTGGTGGCCGACAGGTGGCAGCGCTGTGCCTGCCGCTGGACCGAGGAAGAGACAAAGTTTTTTTTTACGTTTTGTAGAAGAAATTTCGGCTGTCAGCTGCGCCAGAATACGCGGTGTGTTTTGTGCGCTAGTTGGACAGGCGTTCGGTAACAGCATTGGGCGCTGGAGCTTATTGAATGTTAGCAACGTGTTTTTTTTCGGATTGCGATGGCGTCGAGTGGCAACAACAGGAGACGGGAATTGTTTTGTTTGATACGTTTTATTAAGCAGCATCGTACTACTACTACTACATCACCACAGTAAGGCTTGATGCCACGGTAAACAGGAAAGAGGCTTTATGCCACAGCAGAGTAAATAATAAGGCTTTACGGCCACAACAGCGGACTATAGGCCGCCCGACTAATGTTCATTAGTGCACCTAATAATAAGGCTTTAGGCCATAGCGAAATGCAAATATAATGTTCATCGGCAAAAATACATATTAAGCGTTCGGCGGGCTTTATGTCACAGCAGAGTAAATAATAAGGCTTTACGGCCACAACAGCGGACTATAGGCCGCTCGATTAATTCGGCCCTGCTAATGTTCATCGGCATTATGCCATGTTCAATTCGCCCCTGCTAATGTTCATCGGCGTACCTAATAATAATAATAAGGCTTTATGCCATTGCGAAATGCAAATATAATGTTCAAATACTAAATGTTCATCGGGAAAAATACATATTGAGCGTTCGGCGGAGAAAACGTCGCCCCATCAGACGCCGAGGCATGCCCTTTTCAACGGGTAATGCTGCACGGCGACCTCCAACAGCGAACGATCGAACGGCGCCGTCCAATCCGTCCCCATGAGCCAGTCGGCTACCTAGCGCATGAGGGAGCCCTCCGAGGCGCGATCGCCGCGCACGCAACGCTCCTCCAGTACCGAGAGTATACGAATAGCGGGCAGCAACAACGTCTGCTGCAGAAAGCTGTCGAGTGATATTGAAAAAAGCACACATTCAGTGCCGCCACGTTTTCGTACAGAATGTTGTACCGTCGGCTCGGCTTCCTTCCCCTGTAGCCGCACATGTGAACGAAGGGGCACCCCTCCTCGGGAGGGCACTCACCACATTCTTGGCGCGCGGTGTCCATCACTCGTTCGCCAATTAGCTCGGCAAACGTGGACATCATACAGCGCTGCCGGCGGCGTACGAGTGCAGAACGCTCTATTCGGAGTCGGACTGAAGCGTGCCCACGATCACAGGGCTTTGTTGATGTTTGTTGCGGGCCCACGGAATAAAGTCCTCCGTCGAAACCGACAACACGTCCTGAGGCAGTGAAGGCGATGGCACGGCTGCTGCTTCTGCTGTCGCCACCACCGGGGTTAATGCAACGTACATGGACGTCGCGGCGTCGCTCACCGGCGCGTGCTGTGGAATGGGCTGCGTGTCTTCCGCCTCAGGCGCGCACGGCCAGTACGGCATCGCTTCTTCTCTCGTCAGCGAGGGCGGCGGTGGAGTGTTGGCGTCAGCGAAGCATGGTCGAGGCGTCGTTTCCTTCTTAGCGCGCTTCTCGGCAGGGGGCGCGCACTCGTCAGCAGCATCGAGAATTTCACGCAACGCAGCGGCAATTACAACGTCCTACAGAACAATAACCAAAGCAGCAATTACAACGTCCTACAGAACAATAGCCAAACGTTAGTCATTCAAGCGTGAACAGCGTATACGCCGGGTTCGCTCGCCTTCTTCGACACAACCCGTACATCACGGACAGTATACGTGTCCAGTATGCCACCCCATACGACCGTGTGCACGGTCAGCTCCAAGACTGTGCCAACCAGGCTCGCCACAAAGCTACTGCGCAACTGGTCTGGCAACAGGCCTGACACATGCTCGGCATCGTAATCGCCGAACGACGATATCGCTTCGTCGAACAGCGTGATCCAAATGCTAGCCTCAGTGTCGGCGTCATTTTCGTCTTCCACCAGGACGCGCACCGAAAAATACGTCTTCGCCTTTGCCTGCACACCGTGTACAGCGCACACCCGACCACCGCTTTCAAGGCCTCGCACTTTGCGCTTGCAAACGCCACAGCCGATGTACGTGCATTTATTTTTCCAAGCCACGCCAACGATTGTTACGGGCGTGACAATCTTATACGTGCCATCGCAGGCTAGCACGAACTCTTTCAGCGATACCTCGGACGTCAGCGCGTCCGCACTCACCACGGCCTCGAAAGACGACGCCGGCTTAGTAGGCGCTACGTCGGCAGTCGGAAGCTCCTTCGCGCTGGCCTCCGAAGCAGGTTTCGTTTTGCCACCAGACGCCACTGCGACCGTTGGAGCCTCCTTCAACTTGCTGCTCTTCTTTGGTGGAGCCTCTCCGTGAGCAGGTGGCGGCGACATGATCAACAACGCTCTGCAACGGCAACAACACACAAAGTTACTGCAACGGTTACAACACCACAGCGACGATACATAGGCGTTCTCCGCCCGGCCCCCTATATAAGCGCTTTGCACGCGGCCCGCACGCGGCCCCCGTGAGCGCGCGCACGCGCGCCACAAAACAGCCGACACTTACAAGATTACTAAAACTGAAAAAACCTCTCGGTCAGCCTAGTGCATAAACAGAACGCCGCTTTTATTTTCTAATATAAGCTAACCATACGATTCTCTGGCCCCCACTGACTATTATAGACCGCTTAGTTTGCGCGCATTTCACCTTTAACGGCCGTTTTAGACACTTACAAACATTTACATAAGCGCGTTATATAAACAATGACGTCAGCCCCTTATGTAAGGCTACGGCGTACGTGTCTAGGCCGCTACACGTTACCGCGCGCAAAACAGCGGCGCAACAACTGCGCAATTCATTTCTCACGATGGAGCCGACCGACCAAGTTCACAATTATGCGGCCAACCCCCAACAACCACAAAACAGGTACGTTTTGCTAACTCAACTAACACTGGCTTTCCTCACATTACTGCTTTCTTTTATAACGTTCACTAACTAACTAATTTTTTTTTTGGTTTACAGCGCGCCGCCTCCCCAAGACGCCGGGAATAGCGCTGCGCCGACTCCCCAAGTAGCCGGGAATAGCGCGCCGCCTCCCCAAGCCGCCGGGAATAGTGCTGCACCGCCTCCTACCCGACCCCAACCCCAACGCCCCGGAGAAAGGTACGTTCAACGATACTAACTAAATAACGCTTCCCATTTACAGACCGCTTTTTTCAAAATTTACCTTTATTTACAGACGCCTATTACGGACTTTTGATAAACACTATAGCTGCTTTTCCAGATTAATGTGCGCCCCACTAAAAGGCTATTTACAAACGCCCCGTTACAGACTTAATGATTACTGCTTTTTTTACAGCCCCCACTAAAACAGACGCACCATTACTTTAATACTTTTTCATACTTGCAGAAGAAACATCGCCGGATTCGATACACTGCATATAGGGCGGGGGCAAACCCTTGCGCGCCCCTCTCACCGGAATGGATTCGTTAATACATCAAGAATACATTTGAGCCCAAGCGATATGATTATGGTTGATAGAACCCCGCGCGCCGATAGGCCTGGGGCCACATTGTTCCTTGGACGGCGCCGTCGTCACACTACCGACCTTTAATAACACTTTTCCTTCTCCCACATATCTCGCCTATTGATCGTGGCACAAGAACTAGTCGATCGACTCCGTATGGCGGAAACTCTTGCGCACCACACTCACCGGAATGGCCACCCGGCAGGCCGAACCCCGCGCGCCAGTAAGCGCCACCATCACACTACCGACGATAATTGATACTTTCCTTTCCCCACAGAACGCACCTCTTTGTGATATCACCCGAACTCAGTCATCGAACATACGCCATCGGTCGGGGCGTTGTGGTGCATTTCGTCGAACCCACACCTCGCCCAGTCAGCTTCGCCTCGTCACCACCTCCACGCAGCCGCCCAACCTTAGCCGTCGAACTACAACAACAACAACAACGCACCACCGAAACAGAAAACTTCGACAGCGACAGCGACAGCACCGACGATGAACCTTTATTCTTTCTAAACGCGACACCTGTAGACAACCCCCAACCAGAAGAACACGAAACTTTCACCCAACCCTTCTCATTTGCGTCAATCTTTCCAAGTCCTCGTGTACGAACCCCATCATTCGCTCCACCCATTCCACCCCATCTTTCCGTTCATTTAGGTTATCCTTCACCACCACCCGGTCTCCACGGATTTGGCCCACCACCACCCGATCATCACCCCCATCAACGCTTTCCACCGCCCCCATCTTCATAGTAACAATAAAATCACCGTTCATTGCTGTTTCTGTGTACTTCATAACAATAAAATTTATTTCTCACCGTTTATTGCTGTTTCTGTGTTTCGTTTCACATAATGAGCGCCACCAGCATTCCAACTCATACACGCACAACACCATTCCAACTGCTGCCTATATTTAACAAGACAAGATTTAACAAGATTGCCATCCAGAGAATTAACTCTAGATGGCAGGTGGACAAGGAAGCCCTTTGGCTTATCTAGAGTCCAACCCTTTTATCTACATATATCCAGCCCTTCTGAGGTATGTGTCGATTTTATTTTTAAACATATTCACACTACTAGCACCCACACAATCATCAGATAATCTGTTCCATTCATTCACAGTCCTTTGTGAAAATGAGAACTTTCTCACGTCTAATCTACACTGCTCCTTTACTAATGTAACTTCATGTCCTCTAGTCTTTCTATCTTTCTTAACTGAAAAAAACATATTTCTATCAATATTTTCATAACCATTCAATATTTTAAACACTTCTATCTGATCTCCTCTCAATCTCCTGGTCTCTAGTGTTGTTAAACTACATTCTTTTAGGCGTTTTTCATAACTAAGATCCTCAGTTTTGGTATCATTTTAGTCGCTCTCCTCTGTACTCTTTCTAGCATATCTATGTCCTTCTTGCGGTATGGCCTCCACGCTTGTATACAATATTCTAAATGAGGCCTAACTATTGTTTTGTACAGCGGTATTATTAGTTCTTTTTCTTTATATGCTATATTTCGCCTAATCAATCCAAGGATTTGATTTCCCTTTGAAGCTGCAATTCCACACTGCTCTGAAACCTTCATGTCAGCAGTAATTGTCAGCCCTAAGTCTTTTTCTTTTACAGTAGTACTTAGTACAGTTCCCCCCATTGTATATTCTACATATTCGTTCCTATGTCCTGTGTGAAGGCATTTACATTTCCCAAAATTGAACAACATTTGCCACTTTTCAGACCATTTGATCAACCTGTCAAGATCATCTTGTAAATGCTGTGTATCACCATCACTTTCAATCCTTCTAAACACTTTTGTATCATCTGCAAATTTTAACACCTTGCTAGCTATATCATCGTCCAAATCGTTTATATATATTAAGAATAATATAGGTCCCAGTACTGATCCCTGTGGAACCCCACTCAAAACCGATTTCCAGTTTGAAGCCTCCCCATCAACAACTACCTGTTGTCTTCTGTCAATCAGCCATTTTTCTATCCAGTTAATTATACCATTTCCTATGCCATGGGCCTTTAGTTTAAGCAGTAATCTTTGATGTGACACTTTGTCGAAAGCTTTTTGAAAATCTAAGTAGATGATATCTACTGGTGATCCATCATCTACCCACTTAGTGATATCTTCAAAAAAACATAACATATTTGTTAAGCATGACCTCGCTTTTAGAAACCCATGTTGAGATGGGTTTATCAAGTTATGTTTAACAAGAAAATCCACCATGTGATCTTTAATTAGTCTTTCTAATAATTTACAAGTCACTGATGTTAAACTCACTGGTCTATAGTTCTCTGACTCGTTTCTCGAACCTTTTTTAAATAACGGTATAATGTTTGCTTCTTTCCATTCTAAAGGAACCACTCCCTCTTCTAATGACAAGTTGAAAACTGTTGCAAGCGGTATGCTAACTTGTTCTACAATTTCCAATAGTAGTTTGGGTGGAATACCATCCACTCCAGGTGATTTATTTTCCTTCATAGCCCTAATTTTCTTAGCTACCATTTCTGGGGTTACAATTAACTCTCTTAAATAGTCTGATTCTGCCCCCTTGAACTTAGCCTCTGGTACTGGCAGTGAACTAGTGTCTTCTCTGGTAAACACTGAACTAAAATACTCATTTAGGTCTTCAGCCATTAAGAATCCTTCTGATATTATATTTCCAGCACTATCTTCTAGAGGACCGACCTTATCCTGAACTTTCTGTTTGCTTCGAACATACGCATAAAAACTCTTGCTGTCATGTTTTATATTACAAGCTAATTTATGTTCATAGCTTCTCTTTGAATTTCTAATTTCAGCTGTAGCTTGGTTTAGTGCTTCTTTATAAATGTTGTAGTCTTCGTCATTTCCAGTACGTCTATATGACTTCCACATCATTTGTTTATACTTAATTTTTCTAATGGCTTCTTTCGATAAGTATTTCTTTCTGGTCCGTTTCCCTTGTTTTTTGAAGGGAACAAATTTATCTACGATGCACTCTATTTCATTCTTTAAAATATTCCAGCATTCTGTTGCTGTCTTATTCTTCAGTGTATTATTCCAGTCTATCTTTGCTAAATATTTCCTCATTTCCTTATATCTTCCTTTGTGGAAATTTCTCCTGAACTGCTTTTTATTATTTCTTTCTGATTTTACTTTGATGGTAAAATGTATCTGGTTGTGATCACTACTTCCCAGAGGCTCACATAATTTAACATTGTCAACTAATTCATTCTGTGAGGACAAAACTAAGTCTAACACATTCTCTCCCCTGGTTGGTTCTAGCACATGTTGAGAAAGGAAACTATCTTGTACTAAAACTAAAAACTTGTGGTCCTCACTACCCATACTCTGTAGAGATTTCCATTTTATATGCCCATGGTTAAAATCCCCCATAATAACACAGTCCCGTTTGCTCACTTCCCTTATAGCGTTTTGTATTTTTTCATTCTCTTCTATGCTTATGTTTGGACTTCGATAAACTAATCCAACCGTTAACGTTGAGTTTCCTGTAACTATGTTACACCAAACAGCTTCTTCGCAATCTGCTTCTCTTTCTAATTTTATTTCATAAGCCTGGATAGATTCTTTAATATATAAAATAACTCCACCTCCCCTTCTTCCTATTCTATCTTTCCTAAACATTACATATCCTGTCAGTCCCAATTCGGCATCTGATATATCGGTGGTTGCCCATGATTCGGTTATACCTATTATGTGAGGGTCAATATCTTCTACCATAATGTTTAGTTCATTTCTTTTGTTTACTATACTCCTTGCATTTAAACAAACACATTTATACCCAGCTTCAGAACAGTTTTCCAGACTGTTCTTTGCTGAATTATTTTTGCTGCCTTTATCTATGCCTCCAGTTTCAGGCTTCTCTGCGAGTCCCCCCTGCGAATTTAGTTTAAATAGATGCAACCTGTCCCACTGTCAACAGATCGCAGCAGATTCTCTGAGAATACTGCTGCCCCTTTCCACTTAGATGGAGGCCATCTCTCATGTACATATCTTCTCTCCCAACAAAGTACCCCCATAAATCTATGAATCCCACGCCCTCTTCCTCACACATCTGCTCAACTAGTGCGTTGATCGCCATCCTCTTACAGTTTCTGTATCTTGCCCCCCTTCCTCCCATTACTGGCAAAATTCCTGAGAGAATAACCTGTTCCACTCTTGTCTTCTTTAGCTTCCTCACTAGATGTCTGTACTTCTGAACTATACCAGTTGTTCCCTCCTTGTCTGCATTGTTTGTCCCAACGTGTACTAGTATAGACCCTCCCTTGCCATGCCCCAATACCTTTTCTACCCTTTCGGTCACATGCTCTATCTTAGCCCCCGGTAGACATACAACAACGTCCTTCCCCTCGCATATAGTCTTGTCTGTTTTTCTCAGAATTGAATCGCCCATAAACACTCTCTCTTTTCTCTTTGCCCCCTCAATCACTGCCTCGGAGTAGCTCCTCCGGTTTGCATATGTCTGGTTGTTGTCTTTTCCTCTTGTCGTCTTCTCTCCTGTCACATTCTCTTCCATTCCCTTCTTTCCTGTCGTGTTTTCTCTTGTCCCCTTTCCTCCTGTCATCTTCTCTTCTAGCACATTTACTCTCACTTCCTTTCGTCCCTTCTTCTTTCCTCCCATCACATTTTCTTCTCTCCTCTCCCGTCCCTTTTCCCCGGCTACCTCCTTCACTACGGTCACTTTCTCCCCTGTCACCTTCTATATTCCAACTAACACACATTCGTCGCTGCACACAGCCAGCTCTGACAGCCAATACACCAATCCCCAGCGGTATCCAACGCCACAACCCTAATGCACGCGCATATGCGTCGCTGCGCACAGCCCAACTTATTCTGACAGCTCCGGCCCCCAGCTGCTATAACGATATTGCAACGCCGATGCACGCGTATCAGCTGTTACCAAACATCAGCTGTTACCGAACGCCTGCCTATTACGCCGCGCATACTGGCGCACGGCCAGCTGACAGCCGAAATAAACATTTCTCCGGCCTTCCTACAAACAATGCTCATACTGCATAAACTCCAACAGCTCACACTGACATACGATACCCCATTCGCCAGTGAGTCGTGAAAACTAGGCCACCCGATTAACCTCCTGATCTCAAGTGCGCCAGGCACAACGACGCGTAAACTAATCCGTCCGATTAACCTCGCTGATCCACCAGGCACGCACTTCACCGCGTTACAGCCTAGAAGCTTCTAGAACCTTCCCCACATCCCCGTATACCTAATTAATACTAATTAGTTAATAATTACTATTTTTAGTTATTGCTAACGTTATCCTCCAATAATTGCACTACTCACTTATTACTAATTAGTATTTAATTACCCTAATTAGTAACTAAATGACTAATAACTATTTTTAGCTTATTGCTAGTGCTGCCCTCTAGTGAATGCGCTACTCGTTTGTTACTAATAGTACTTAATTACCCTAATTATTTACCTAATTAGTACCTGATTAGTCACTAGATGTCGACACATTCTTTTCTAAGGAAACCCATCGATCACTTTGTTTTGACTGCTTTGTTGACAGATTTTTGCTCGCACATTACTGCTAAAAAACGTAGGAATTCTACTTATAAAAACCGAAAAAGCCTTTGATCTGGGGTCATGACCGGTGTTGCCGAAACCCTTACTACTACTTGTGTAGACTTGACAAGACTCGCCGAACATACAAGTGGTACACCAGAATTGACCGCAAGTGTGTCGCATGGACTCTCTTCGATACGTTTGTGATCGAGGCGAAGTTCCGGCCCCATGGACGGAATAGCGATTTCCTGCAATTCACGGTTGAAGTCATCCATCAGCCGATCGGGGAGAACTCCTTCCGCAGCAAGAAGCGAGTTCGGCCATCGATATATGCCACTCTGCCCGCTCGTATCACAGACACATGTAACATGCCAGTGAAGGGAGTAGGCAAGGATCATGTGTGTGTCGTGTGTTCTGAAAAGCATCGTCGCTTTCTGCAAGAAAGACGGACACAGCCGAGTCGTCTGCAACACATAGACTACCAACAACAAAAGTCACTCTATCATCACTAAAACAGTTTGATTTTGTTGCAGGTGCAGACAATGCAAGTATCCCGACACCTTTGCCGACCGAAAAGCATGTTTTACCGACACCTGTAAAGCCTAAAGTTTTGTCTCTGTTGTTGCAGGGGTATAACACGAAACTAACAGGCATCTTAGTTGCAGGTTTTACCAATGGCTTTCGCATTCCTTCCAGTATCCAAACAGATCCACCAAAGCATGATTATGAATATCACAGGTCGGTCAGGGAGAACTTAGACATAGTACAACAAAAGCTAAATAAAGAGAAAGATAAACAGATAATTGCAGGGCCCTTTGCATCTGACCCTTTCCCGAACATGGTTTACTCTCCTTTGGCTTTAATCCCCAAGAAAGTAGAGGGTGAATTCCGGCTTATCCATGACCTTAGTTTCCCCAAGTTCAACTTGGTTAACTCTCACATACTTCCTGAATTCACAGCAGTCACTTTCCATATGTTGGACCATTGTATTGAACAACTTGTGTCTTTTGGAAAGGGAGCATATATAGCCAAGGCCGACCTGCAGGATGCCTTTCGAATCATACCCGTTTCGCCATTCGATTACAGGTTACTAGGTTTCAAGTTCCTGGGGAAAAGATATTTCGACACGTGTCTTCCCTTGGGTTGCAGTAATTCATGCCAAACATTTGAACTCCTGTCGGAAGCATTGCAATGGATTTGTCAGAATAAATTTCATGTCACCAACACGAGTCATATTCTGGACGATTTTGTGTTTTTTGGTAAAACATTCCCTGAATGTCATAACAGTCTCTCACGGTTTTTTGAGCTCAGTGAGATGGTTAACCTACCCATAAAGCAGACAAAAACGGTGTTACCTTCCACAGTAGTCACACTTCATGGTATTGAGGCTGACAATATTAATCAAACACTCGCTTTACTCTTGGACAAAGAACATTCGCTCGTCAAAAGCTTAAAAACATGGCCAGGAGAAAGAAAGCCACCCTACGAGAAGTACAATCGATGATCGGCTCCCTTTCCTTCGCTTGCAGGACAGTCGCGCCTGGTAGATGTTTTTAAAGACGAATAATCGATTTAACCAGGGGCAAGACGAGACCAAACCACCGCATCCGCCTCACAATTGAAGCCCGGAGAGACATATCTGCTTGGCTTAAATTTCTGCACACTTTCAATGGCACTTTGTCTTTTCTACAATTAGGACTTTTTTTATCGGCTATCTCAGAACGTCACAAAGTATGTCGCTACCCCGATCCAACAAATGATTACTTTGTGATAAAGACGGTTAAGGGTGTGGCACGCGCTTGCCCGCACGTCGACCAACGTCAGCCTGTCTCCTCTCATTATCTGTCTCTCATCATTAGAACAGTTCCAATGACTCAATGTTCTTCTTACACAGTTGTCTTGCTCCGGGCTATGTTCAGCCTCATGTTCTTTGGTTTTCTAAGAATAGGTGAGGTAACAGCTAGCCCGCATAATCTTTCGGTGACCCAATGTCGCATAAAACCATCAAAATTACGCCTGGTTTTCCAGTCATAGAAACACAGTGCAGGCCGCCCATTCAGCCTGGACGTCCTCCCCACGAGAAAGACAGCGTGTTCATATCGTAGGATGGTAGACTATATCAAACTCAGGGATCAGGATGAGGGGCCCCTTTTCCGCACTGCCAATAAGTTACCAGTGCAGAAGACCGCTTTTGCTAACTATCTTAAAGCAGTGCCAGATAACACAGACTTAACTGGCAAGAATATTTCACCACACTCATTCAGAATAGGGGCTGCGATAGTGGGCAGCAAAAGCAGGTTTCTCATCAGAACAAATTATTCGAACTCGTACCAAAAATATATCCGGGTAGAATCAATCTCCAGCAAACAAGCCACATAAGACGTACCAGCCACTCAACATACAACCGACCACATGTAACTATTGTGTTTCATGACGAGTCTACCCATTCAATCAAACATTCACCTGGTCGCTACACAATGGGACGGCGAGTCTGGTAGATCTGCAACAATCGGCAACCCCGGATGTGGCGGCGCTGCGACACTGAATGGGACGAACCTTCAAGGCTAGCTGAGCTCTTTGAACTTTACAAGTCGTAGAATGCAGTGGACAAGTGTGGTGGGACAGTCTCGTAGTGCCTCGTTCGTCTCGTGATGGAGGGTGGGTCGTGAGACGGCCTAGCCCTCCGTTGGGGGGGGGGGGGCAGGCATAGCGGGACAACCTAACACGAGTCCGACTTGCTTCTATCAGCAGACTGGGTTTTCCTGTTGAGGCCCTCAACTAAGGAAAGACAATTTTTTTAGAATTGGCTTGTTTTATTAGTCATCAGCAGCCCTTTAGTGGGGGTTTTGGCCACCGCATGCGAACATGGGGGCCAGGGGGTTCGAACCCCCCACTTTTGTATATAGCAAATTGCGGTAAATAATCTAGCTAGTAATATAGGTGTGCAGTATGCACACAGGTATCTTTTCCCCTTGAATTATATATTGTAAATCTGTGACAGTTCGTGTGCTGTAAATATGTCTAACAGCATTCAAGGGTTTTTTCAGTCACTAACTAACTAGAATGGAAAATTATTACATATATGTACAAATTGTAGTACATAGCATATGTGGTACATAGATCAGTAATCTTTATGTACCTGTCTGTGCACAGGATGCGAAATACACTATATAGTGTCTGTGCACAGTGGCAATCCCTGTGAATTAATAAATTTGGATTGCCCATTACCAACCTACGCAATAGTTGGTGTAACTTTATACAAACAGAGAAAGGGCTGCATGAACAATTATGTAACAACATGTCATCATATATACACTGGGGGTGAGGGAGTACCGAGCGGAAGTAGCACACGAAATATATTTCTGGGGGGATTTGAATGTACGCCCATGTTTACATTGATTTATCTAAAAAAAGGCTGATTAAGTAACAAAGTAAATGTTTTACAACAATTCCAAACAACCTTCATATTTACATTCAAACAAAGCGGCATGTCTGCAGTTATTCAACACTGAATCTTCACCATTGTAGGCATCCATACCAGTTCCAATTTCATAACATACATGACATTCCGGGATGCAAAATCCTTCTAGAAATAAATATATAACCACCCACTTAGATTTATGATATACTGGTTCCCATGTCCATGCTCACGATATTCACTGATGATCGTTGTTTCATACTATGTAGGGTGTTCTTATTTAAGAAATGCATCCCGCATCTCTGTACACTAAAAATAAACATGAAATCTTTCGTTCAATTTCGCTGAATATTCACAAGAAACTCAGTATGCAGTGTTAACTGGCTGTCCAGAAACTCAGCACTGAAATGGTTAACCATACTTCCTTTTAGCATACAGCTTACAAATATACAAGTAATTCGGTGAAAATGGCGGGAATTCGGCCAAGACTGAACTTGTCCACGACGTATAATCTGATACATTGTAATTAAGCTTGGGCGCGTTTTGTTGATTTAACGTAAGTGCTATTAATAGTACCACGTGCCTAGAAAACGGTTTCAACTAGAATACATACCAGCTACAGAGAAACAAGACTACGAAAAAAGCGAGTAAAGCATTATTAATTCAACTATGTGGTGTCTATCTGACGGGTTGTATACGGAAGGTGGACTACTTATTGGTCTAGGTTATGAAGGGCCTATATATTTCTAAAACCTACGTATATTTTACAATGACGTCATTATATACACGTGGTAAATATGTTAAATTGGCGCTTACCTGCCTAGGTGTATGTGGTAATTCGGTCAAGCTGGTAGTAATTTGGAACTTGAGCACGTGTATATAGTTTCATTCAAAATCAGCATTAAATAGATAGGCGTGGTAATTAGGTCCAACTGGTAGTAATTTGATCATACTAGTAGGTATTTGAAACTTGCGCGGGTGTATAGGCTCAATGACGTCTTTAAATCGGTACGCGTGGTAAATTGGTCAAACTGGTAGTACTTCGGCTAGCAGGTATTTGGAACATGCGTTGGTAAAAACAGAGGTTTAAAAATACAGATAGGATAGCAAACACTTTTTATCTGATTACACTGTTAACTATAATATCAATGTGCCTAAACTGTCTTTGGAATTGATGCCTAGGTGAGGCAGACCGCGCAACGAAGCTGAGCTCTCTGGAGCATGCAGACCTAACACGTCTTCCTCCCAATAACTTGGGAATGTGAGATTGACTTGACAGAATTTGATAGGCGTGCCCATGTAGCTACTCACATATGCCCAGAAGAACTACAGAAGTAGTGAACAGTATCGGCAGTTCAATGAAGATATCCCCTACCATCTTCGCAACAGACCACGCAGCGTTGTACAACACTGTCTGCGTGCACACGAAGCAGCCTCTGCTTACAATTTACACGACTTCCACATGGTAGACCACCACAAGTTCGAGGTTTGCAGTGAACGTGATCCCAATATCTGTTATGAAGTAGACTTCGGATCACCTGAGAAGCCACCATCATGCCAGTGTTGGGCATTCAGATCTTCAAACCTGCCATGCAAACACGTCTTTGCGATCTTCAAGGAACACAACTATGGACATGGATGTCACCTGCCAGACTCCCGTCAACGTTGTTGTTGTCCAACCTACAAATGAAGACACTGATATTATAGGACATGAAGACAGTACACAGCAGCACAGTGCACCTGCAAGGGTGGACAGGAAAGAGGAAGGAAGCCTACATAGAGCACAGCAGAAACTGCGGACCGCACTAAAACAAATGGCGTTTCCATACCAGATATGCCGGTACAAGAATTGGCCACTTCCTCTGTGACATCTGCCAACTGCAGGAGGCGAGGGATGTTGACACCGACACCAGCACTTCCAGCTAGTTAGGCTGCATCTCTGTAACAACACCATATCTTGACACGCGCTAAATCTCGTCATGCACTATAGACTACATATATATTATAAAAGACTGACTGTTGAAATGCGTTTAATGAAGACTTTTTATTGTTGACATTCAACTTGGACTCTCTTTTATATAGACTTTTTATTGTTGACATTCAACTTGGACTCTCGATAAGCCAAAGGGCTTCCTTGTCCACCTGCCATCTAGAGTTAATTCTCTGGATGGCAATCTTGTTAAATCTTGTTAAACTGTTTTGGGAGGATACAGTTTGTTTAAGTGACAACGTGTTGCTTTCCAATGCAAGGCCTCGTTCCTATTACTAATTAGATGGATATGTGCATAAGGTTATTCGTGATGACACCCTCACAATTATTGAGGTCGCCATTCAGGGATTTGTGTGACTGGTGTGCGATGTTGGTCAAGATTGAGTTGATGAATTTGAAAGTCGTTTCTGTTTTGTTAAAATATATTTGGGTTATAAGTATTTTAGAATACACATTGTCTATATGATGCGTGTAGTCAGGAAAGTTTAAGAATACATGTATAGCATAAAATGTGGCATTACAAGCAGTAGCAAGGACTCAGTTGGAAATGACTGCATGGAAGCAGCCACATTCCAGGGCTAATACTAATAGCGTATATATATATGTGAATTGAAACTCGTTAGATTCGAAATTTCAATACACAGTATTTCATTAACTTTAAAATTGATTACTTATAAAATGGTAGATTTGAAAAACGTAATTGATGTGATTATGTTTTGAACAGAATATATAGTTAGTATAGTGAGGCTGTGATAAGACATGACTTGGAGACAGACGGACCAACCACGGATTGGACCTATGACAGACACACCAATGACAGACGGACCTTTAACAGATACATGACAGATAGATGAACTTACATGAGACAGACGCACCTATGATAGCCTTACAACAGACAGACGAACCAGACAGACAGGCGGACCTACAACAGACACATACGACAGACAGGTGGACCGATGGCAGACCTATGACAGACAGACCAACAGACATATACACACCTAGGATAGACAGATGGACCTGTGACATAGAGTAAGACCCACGACAGACATAACACACAGACGACAGACAGGTAACACGGACAGATGGTGTCCAAAACGACTTACATAGTTTAAAAAAATGGCCATGTTCACATTTTGTTTGTTAATTTTGACTTCATATCAATTTTTTGTATATTGATATATTGTGTACTTTTATAAGACATTAAAGAAATATATAATAATATATAATACGTCTCATACCTAACCTGCACAGTTCCGTGACTAATGCTGCATTGTGCCCTCTAGTTACACTGCCTTCTTTCAGTTTGAAGAAAATATTCTTTGTTCACATTTCCATGTCCTATGTGGATGCATTTACACTTCACAAAATTGAATAACATTTGCCATTTTTCAGACCATTCGACCAATTTGGCTAAATCATCCTGTAAAGTGTGTTTATCTACATCTTTTACTTAACTGGCCTAAATTATTAGCAGTGTAGGGTTAGTGTTATGTTCTAATATAACTATAGATGTAATTATCAAGTGACAGTGGTGCACATGTTTATTTCTTATCAGCGCGACACACAGACAGACAGACAGCGATAGTCCATGTCACACAAATGCGTTGTGTATAAGCTGTGTATAGTATTTGCACAAGTGTCTGCCACATACATTACAGTTAGTATAGGGTACAATAGTTTTCATAAAACATCCGGTAATCACCATAATCGCCGGCAGTATCATGAATATGCAGAACCGAGAACGTCCCACATAATCAGCATAATTGTGCTCTACTCTACTAGTCAGTTATGGTGGCGCATTCTACTTGGCATACTCACTTTTCGAATAAGACTGGAACGAGCTATGGAAGGTGGCATTATCATGATTTACTAAAACATGAACTAACATATTTCACAAACTGGCAGGAAATCAGCTTTCCATTTCCCTCCATTTTTCGTTCGTTAACCCGCTAACGGCGCCGTATCTGACTATATTCATGCGCGGCATGTAAATAAAGAAAGTGCACGTAAATGGGTGACGTCATGTGTATGAACAGTCGGGCATTTAACGTTTCCCCTTCTTTGATAACTGTGCAAATGTCTGACCTTCACCTTTGAGGCGTTGTAGAAGTGCCACCCCATCGATGGTGTTTGCATTAGGCTGTGGCACAGTCTCAGCAGCTGATACGCTCTGTGCCAGAGCTTCAGGTAGAGTGTAGAGTTGACTTGGTTGTTTTTTGAATAGAACCATCCGGTGTCGCCAAAGCCCATGGTATCGGGCCCAATGTGTACGCCAATACATCTTGTAGATCAAGGTCACGAGCCTGCGCAGCGAGTATCATGTTCACAAATAACCGCTGGTCAGCTTCCAGGACAATCTGTTTACCTTTTTCAGTTGTCAGGTTAATCTTCTTCTTCAAGTCAGAAATTGTTTTCAACTTCAACTTGTTAATTTTCCGATGAAACGGCTGTTTCGGTGGATCTACATCGAGACAGTCCTTCTTGAATTTCGCATAGGCCTCTTTTCCAACTGTGTGCGCTTGCTTGATGTCTTTGGCAACCTCCACTGATGCGAATCTCCCGCTTGAGATGCTGACAAGTTCGTGATGATTCCCACTCATTGGATTAATCCATTCTTCTTCCAGAATATGAATTGCAGAATTTACGTCAGTATGGTCCCTCTGAATGCGGTTAGCCTGAAGATCAGCATGGGTGAAATTTGGATTCGGCTGAGTGACCATCTCTCCCATTTTAATATCCATTTTTTTTCATAAGTGTCAGTGACTAAGGAACTTTTATTTTATACTTTCATGAATAAAGTTTGTTTTTCAAATATTTTTACTCGTGCTATATTGTAAATTACGTGATAATTCCACTTACAAGTCTAATTATTACAAATCGAACCCTATGCTTACCTAACGGCTTTCATATGCGCCCGTGTCTGAGGCTGAACCTATAATGCTGCCATCTGTTGGAAGACAATGATTATCTGCTCCTGTTGGCACTACCCCCCCGCTGTCTTATTCTTTTTGATTTTACCGACATGCTCAAATTTGACAGCTTTGGGCATAGGTAGATGTCTTATAGCAAGGAAATCTCAAAATCACTCTTTTCTGACATTTTTTTGTTAAACGGCATTTCAAAACTGATGTTTTTTCCCCGAAACTGACCATTTTGTCACCAAAAAACGTATATTTTGGCCCCAAAATGGCCGTTTCCATGGCAACCGTTGAGAAAAATTTGGATTAAATGGAATCAGAAAATCAACACTTATAGTGGTCATAATTTCCACTTGAAGAATTTTTTTCTAGCTGTACATTCCCTTTTTTAAAAGGACAATTTCAAAAAAACGTGATTTTACCCTAAAAAAGCATATTTTCTCACTAAAAAGGTATAAAGCTACCACTTGGGAATGTCCATCATACTGAAAAATGTGCCCAAGGTAATGTTCTTTCAAAAAAATATAGTGAGCCTTTGTCCCTCAAAATGGTAATGGCATGTGTATTGGCCCATGGACTAATTGTCTAATTGGCTCCAACGATCACGAACTCGACCCTAGTGTATAAGATGATTATCAAAGGTGACTAATGTAATAAATTGGGTGGTAAGACATACTGACGGTAGTGTTTTGGAATTGGATAGTGTTTTGAACGTAGTAAGGGTCGTGGTTTGAACTTAACAGTAGTGTTTTGAGGGTACGCTGAAAACACCACGGTAGTGTTTTGAGAGTACGCTCAAAACACGACCGTAGTGTTTTCAGCGGGGTAGTGTTTTGAGCGTCCTACACCGGCCCGCAAGACCGGCAGCATTTTAAAAAGAAAATGATGGAGCACTTGCATGTCTAGTATCCGGGCCAACCTCGATTTCGTCATTATAACAATACGTTTGCCTAAATTTGATAACTCGTCAAGATCATCCCAGGCATATTTATATTACGAAAGTATTGCGTCTTAGCACAATTTTGAGGCCTTAAAGAGCGACCCGGTTTGTGACAGTCTGCGCCGCTGCGGCCGCGCGTTACCGCCATGAGCGATATACCAGCGTGCATACTGTTGCAAACTTGGTTGCTATCTGGGCTTCGAAAGTGCGCTAAGACGCGATACTTTTATAACGCAAATATGCATGGGATGATGTTGGATAATGGTATCAAAATTTTGCCTAAATTTTGTCGAAGTCGAGGTGGGCCCGGATACTATATAGACAAGCAAGCACTTCAACAAAAAAATAAATATCATGCTAGAACATTGGGAATGCATGGGCTTAAATTAAAGGTAATGGCTTATGGATCACACGACTTTTAAAAATATTATTAAGGTATATTTAATAGATCAAAATATATTGCAATTTTAAGACGGCAAGACGAATTTTTGTGTATCTCTTACAATGGCTTAATGGACTAATTTTTGTGTTTTCTGTGGATAAATATTTCCCTTAAAATGTCATAATGTTTATATATATATATATATATATAGATATATATATATGTTTAAATACTGTTTCATGGTTTCAAACACATTGACGGGAGCAATAAATCTACAGTATTTAATATTTTTAATACTAATTATATAACCAAATTAATGCAATGAATTGGCTACTTTTAATAATGTAGCATGCAAACTCAACAGACCAACACGTTTCAATTAAAGGCCATAATGCCCATGATTATGAAGACATTTATATATATTATGCAATGTGTATAACCACATTAATAATGGTAATGAATATACATTAACAAATAATTTAATAATTTAATTAATTAGTCAATATTGGCTAATTAGGGCCCGCCCGAGTTCAGAAGTCACAAGTGCCAACAATGGTGACATTTGTGTTCTTCCAAAAGGGAAATCTAACGTAAAAGCATGGTACAAAAAGAAGTTGGAAAACCAAAAAAATGTCGAGCTGATCAATGCTGACAGATTGATTTAGTTTCGTAGTGCCTGCACTGTGAAAGGATCGAGTGAAGAGTTCGAAACCGCATGAAGCCATACACAGTGTCAGCTATCATCACCGTCCAGCTGGATTCACCCGACAGTTCAACTCGGATTCAACTGGAGTCACTGTCAGTGACTGGAGCGAATGTTTCTTAGAGCCTGACAGTGCAGTGCTCATGCAGATGATGGCAACGGTTCAGAGTAGTCCCCTGCATACATTCGTGTTGTGGTGTTTGTTGTAATTGGCAATATTAATCTTTTTCTGTCACAATAAACTGCATGTTGCTATGTTGTTAGTTTATATTCACTAGCTGGTTCATTAATCTGAATAGTGTAAATATGCAGGGAATGAGGACAGACTTGGCGTGAACTAGTATATAAATAATTAGTATGCGTTACAGCTGCTGATATATAATATACTCGTGTAATTATGTTAATATTTGGACCACCAACGTTTGTGTGGGACCATCAACTTTTGAAAGATGAAGGTCTGACTGACCACCAACTTTTCAGCTAAGGTGTAGAACACTGACTGATAGGCCGTGCGCAAGGCTCGTAGAACAACCAACATCATTGGCGCGATACCCAGCTGGGATTTGCCGATTATAAATATCAAACAGAAACAGATTACAAAGTTATCACAGATAGCCAATTGCCCTACGAAAATTCTCCAGGAAATCCCCGGGGCTTATTGCTACAAATTGAATATATTAGTAGTAATTAAGAAAGTGGACGCTGTATTCTTTAATTGTAAGTTTCTTGTAAACGACGCAGAAAACGAATGATTTTTGTCAACGAGTTCAGTAGGTAACGAGTTCAGTTCGTGCAAACGACACCAACTTCCGGCGTCCGCTTGGCGGGAAGAAATCCCAGGGCGTAACAGAGGTGTGGTGTGCAATTAGAAAGGTTTGTTTCTCGTGGTTTTATGCGAATTACACAGCGCTTATACATTCAGTAGGTTATTTAACTATTTTGGATGCTTCCATTCGAATAACTGCTTTGACTTGTCATAATAAGTTAAACTTTGTTATGGCTTGAAATGATAAAGCATGTGGCGTGCAATGTCTCGTTTTGGCTAAAGTAAAGATGTCTGATGTGCAGTTTCGACTTTGCCTCTCTGGTCCGCATCTCGAAAAACCACGAAATCAGTCACCTACAGTCGCCAAACTTCACATCATATATGTACTACACCCATACCACACGGTTGCTACGTGATCAAAAATTAGCATTGTAGTCATCATCAAAAAGTACTAGAAATTAACTCGTTTTTGCATGCGGACATTAGTTTCGCTTAAAACTCCGATAGGTGGCGTATTTAACAAGATTGCCATCCAGAGAATTAACTCTAGATGGCAGGTGGACAAGGAAGCCCTTTGGCTTATCGAGAGTCCAACCCTTTTATCTACATATATCCAGCCCTTCTGAGGTATGTGTCGATTTTATTTTAAAACATTCACACTACTAGCACCCACACAATCATCACATAAACTGTTCCAGTCATTCACAGTCCTTTGACTTTGTGAAAATAAGAACGTTCTTACGTCTAATCTACCATTGACCATTCCATTCCACCCATGTCATCACATGTGCCCTTCCTGTGTGTAGGCACTTCAAACGATTCTGCTCGCTACGTAATTTTCCGTGCGCCGCGATCCGTTCACGATTTAGCCGTGTCGTTTACGCACCGCCCGGGTAGTGCTTTGTTTTAACTCTTGGATTCGCGCGTTTTATCTAGTCGTTGACGTCATCTGCTGATGGATTCATTTTGCTGGTAAGTCGAATTTTATTTACGTGTCTTTCTTTTTCAAATTTGACCAAATAATCTGCTAGATTTTATCGATTTGCCGACATAGCTGTTTTTCATTAGTAAAGTTAGCACATTTGCATTAGTATAAGAAGAAATCGTTTGTGTTTAGCAAGATCTACTAGGTTTATATTAGTCTGTGTTGAAAAATCTTTGGCGGAATCGGGCGCCATCTATGATTTTGAACCGTTCCAAAAAATTGAAGTTTCACCATTGTCAGGCATTGCGTTTCGATGAAATCGCATGCGCGTATACAAAACCAGGTCGGATTAAGCTATATAAGTGTGTCTAAGAGAAAAGATTTAGTGTTTAGCCTGATCTATAGGGATTTATGCTAGTCTGTGTTGAAAAATCTTTGGCGGATTCGGGCGCCATATATGGTTTTTGAGCCATTCAAAAATCATGATACGATTATTTGACCGATCTGTGACTATTGGTTAAGCCACTTGCGCCGCGTCATCGACATCGTGATGATGTCATCGGAGCCATATTGTGACTTATTCCACATTACTGAAATTAAATTACTACAACACAACAGTCAAAGTAGTAGTTTAGAGTTACTAGAAATTAATAGCCTATTACTATAATACTATGGGCCAAGCATGGTAGTCTTAGACTTAGGCTAGCCTTAGCCTAGGAAAGGGCTGGTTACTGCTTACTCTTGCCTTGGCAGTCTTGACTTGGGTTTGGCATGCCTTATCATTATGCCATTATTTATGGTTATGCTTTTATTTAGACTTAGAAATAATATAAATTTCATTATGCAATAATTTTTAATAATTGTTACATATTAAATCAACAATTGGTTAGAATTTTTTTTTACATCAAATACGTAAATTATCCGACTTAATTTGTTTAAAAAAATATTTCATGATAAACAGTCACTGCACAACATTTTGTAAAATGTAATATAAACCATAATGCCTTGGACAGATGTAACATAATTCGTTTCATTGTGTGACAACTGACATAATGCATTATTATAGAATTTCACTCTGCTCTCTTGAGTAACAGTTGCAGGGATAAGAAAATTATTTCACAAGATTTGCATGCAGAATCAAAACAGTTATCAAAATATGGTACACGATGGCCTTTTTATTTCAGATATTCGCAATTACATGCAGTGACACTGATCTTACACTGATCTGTGTCTGACTGTGAAGGTACCGAGCCACAGAGTCGTCTGAATATGACATTCATCACATGCCTGCATACATACACATCTTGCTGATTATATATCTGATATCTAGATTGAACGGTGTCCAATCAACACGACATGAACATTACTTATAGACATCATGTTGACGAACACAACGTTTTTCTACAAGATACTGAAATATGAACCTAGCTGCACAGATCTTGCAGTCTACTGGCATTAAACTATGAGACAATCAACTGCCAATATTACAAAAAGACTGTATTGTGAGCACACCAAACTTCATCTTCAGGACTTGACTCCCATGGGGAGTAACACAGAAAGCAGTCTTGCATTTGGTGCATTTGGGTCCGGCGACGGAATACTGTGAACAATTTATGAACATTACTTCATCAAGTTCATGTTGAAATGCAGAACATTACATTATGAAGCAGTGACAATTTATTACTGGACTGTACTGAGCCTGCAACATTCATCCAACCTGTCAGGACACAGTCACACATAGACACAGTGAAGTATGACTACTGTATTGATCTGTTGAGTTTGTGTGCTATTTAGCCAATATTTACTTATTAATAAAGTTATTGTTAATGATATATATGACTTGTTAATGTATATTTATTATAATGTTTAATGTGGTGGTAAACATTGCATAAATTATATAACTGTCTTCATAATTATGGACATTCTAGCCTTTTATCGAATATATTAACTTATTAATTAAGTTACTGTTAATGTGAAATGACTGGTTAATGTATATTTATTACTATAATTAATGTGGTTTACTGCTTTCATAAATGATACAAATATCTTCATAATCATGGACATTATGGCCTTTTACTGAAATGTGTCCGTTTGTCGAGGTTGCGCACTAATTAGCCAATATTGACTAATTAAATCAATTATTAAATAATTTGTTAATGTATATTTATTACCATTATTAATGTGGTTATACACATTGCATAATATGTATAAATGTCTTCATAGTCATGGACATTATGGCCTTTTACTGATATGTTTTGGTATGTCGAGGTTGTGCGCTAATTACCCAATATTGACTAATTAATTAAATTATTATTATTTTTAAATTCATATTTATTACCATTATTAATGTGGTTATACACATTGCATAATATGTATAAAATCTTTATAATCATGGACATTATGGCCTTTAAATGGAGCGTTTTGGTCTGTTGAGTTTTGCATGCTACATAACTAAAATTAACTAATTAATTGCATTAATTTGGTTATAATTAGTACTAAAAATATTAAATATAAATTTATTACTCTTGTCAATGTGTTTGAAAACCCTGAAGACAGTATTTAAATATCTGTATAAATAAAAAAGTTATTACATTTTAAAGCAAATATTTACCTATAGAAAACACAAAAATGAGTTCATTTTGCCATTGTAAGAGATACACAAAAATGACACTGTTTTTCCATCTTAAAATCGCAATATCTTTTGATCTATTAAAGGTATCTTAATAAAGTAAACAGTTATGTGATCCTTAACCTATTACCTTTAATTTAAACCCATTCCCAATGTTTTAGCATGATATTTAATTTTTTGTTGAAGTGCCTACTGTGTGATGTTGACCATTCCATTCCACCCACTCATCACATATGCCCTTCCTGTGTGATGTTGACCATTCCATTCCACCCACATCATCACATATGCCCTTCCTGTGTGATGTTGACCATTCCATTCCACCCACATCATCACACACGCCCTTCCCGTGTGATGTTGACCATTCCATTCCACCCACATCATCACACACGCCCTTCCCGTGTGATGTTGACCATTCCATTCCACCCACATCATCACACACGCCCTTCCCGTGTGATGTTGACCATTCCATTCCACCCTCATCATCACACACGCCCTTCCCGTGTGATGTTGACCATTCCATTCCACCCACATCATCACACACGCCCTTCCCGTGTGATGTTGACCATTCCATTCCACCCATGTCATCACATGTGCCCTTCCCGTGTGATGTTGACCATTCCATTCCACCCACATCATCACACACGCCCTTCCCGTGTGATGTTGACCATTCCATTCCACCCACATCATCACATACGCCCTTCCCGTGTGATGTTGACCATTCCATTCCACCCACATCATCACACACGCCCTTCCCGTGTGATGTTGACCATTCCATTCCACCCACATCATCACACACGCCCTTCCCGTGTGATGTTAACCATTCCATTCCCCCTGTCATCACATTCCCTTCCTGTGTGATGTTGACCATTCCACCCACATCATCACACACGCCCTTCCCGTGTGATGTTACCATTCCATTCCCACCCATACCCACATCATCACATATGCCCTTCCTGTGTGATGTTGACCATTCCATTCCACCCACATCATCACATATGCGCGGTGGATGTCCATTCCATTCCACCCACGCCATCACATACGCCCTTCCTGCGGGATGTTGACCTCATTCCATTCCACCCACGCCATCACATACGCCTTCCCGCGGGATGTTGACCATCCCATTCCACTCCACCCACGTCATCACATGCGCCCTTCCCGTGTGATGTTGACCATTCCACTCCACCCACGTCATCACATGTGCCCTTCCCGTGTGATGTTGACCATTCCACTCCACCCACGTCATCACATGCGCCCTTCCCGTGTGATGTTGACCATTCCACTCCACCCACGTCATCACATGTGCCCTTCCCGTGTGATGTTGACCATTCCACTCCACCCACGTCATCACATGCGCCCTTCCTGTGTGATGTTGACCATTCCACTCCCCCCACGTCATCACACACGCCCTTCCCGTGTGATGTTGACCATTCCATTCCACCCACGTCATCACACACGCCCTTCCCGTGTGAGGTTGACCATTCCACTCCACCCACGTCATCACATGCGCCCTTCCTGTGTGATGTTGACCATTCCACTCCACCCACGTCATCACACACGCCCTTCCCGTGTGATGTTGACCATTCCATTCCACCCACGTCATCACACACGCCCTTCCCGTGTGATGTTGCATAAAAGTACCACTTCGCATATTTCCCCAAATCCTGCTAGTGGCGGCAGAGGTTCAGAAAGTGTTCGCAGTTCGTATGCTAACTAGCACAACCATTGGGAAAGTTGATGTTACTTTGCACAGCTGTACATTTTGCAGTGACAAAAATGATGCTGTGTTTTGGAAGAGGTGTACAACAATGGTGTTGCGTATGTTGGAGTCAGAAATTACAACATAACTATGACACACAATCATTTCCTACTTCAAGATTGAAGCAATATAATTGGTGTGCACAGTGTTGTCTGTGTACAGTGTTGCCTGTACAGTGTTGCCTGTGCATCTACTTATCATGGCTGTGCTGGTTAGTATAAAAACTGCAACAATTTTCTGAACCTCTGCCACCACGAGCAGACTCCAGTGTAGCACTTCTCTCAAAAACGACTTGTGATGGTGTGGATGGAATGGTCAAGAGACCAGACCAAAGGCCTGTCTACAAAAAACATAATATTTTATGCAGTTGTTTGAATCAGCCCATATACCAGCTACCGAGTTCTGCTTTCCAACCACAGAAGAGGATTCCCGGAAGAGTACTACGAAGCAGCTAACTTTTTACAAGCTGTATTAAACACGGAATCTACACATCATCAAGTAATTACCATTGAATCATTTGGAAGTAGCACTATATTCTACATCATCCCTGAAAAGGCAAGAGGTGACAGCCTAGTGTGTTGGCCTCATCTGGCAGATGCCAAACGGTATGTAGCAGCCATCTACAATGGACATTGGAGGCTAGCGCATGTAACACATATTCTGGCTGATCTTCCTTCACCCATATGGTCCAACACCATCAAAGTTTTACATGTAACAAAGTGACACTCTTCGAGTTAGTATTCTCCTCACCAACGTAGACCCAATGGCTGACACTGGTTGCACCTACAGGTTATCCAAAGAGAAAGTAAAACATGTGAACATATTAAATGAGACATTACAGCATGTATGTACACCCATTTAAGTATAACAGACCTTTTAGCATGCTATTTATGTGATCTGAAAAGTTTATTCGGAAATTCAGTGTGGTACTGACTGATCTGCGGACCAAATTTACTGTATCTCTGAACATTATTATTTGCCCATCCTAATATTTTCAGAGACACTTGAATAATGATATAGGATGCTGTAGAATTAAAATTAAAAAAATCGAAGCATACATTTTTTTGGTATCGGAAGTCAAAGGTCATATTATCATAAATTATACTTTTATATTTACATGAAAAATGTAATTTTACAATGTAAATATGCACATATTTACTGGCTTTCCAATGGTGTCTTACTTTCTTTTTTACCTTTATTAGAAGCAGTGTTATGGATGTTACTGTAACAGCCAGTATGCGAATCGGGTGAAAGTTCAGTGACTTATATCTTCATTAATATTTGACCTAGATTCTTTATAATTTGCAATTTTGATGTTCTCGTGGGAGTCAACACCTGTGCTAAATTTAATCAAAATTGGAGTCGGGTGATGTTTTGAGTGATTGATTTGACATGGAATGACCCGTCACTGTCATTGTCACTGCCATGGCATTGGCAGTAGTGATCCTGAGTGAGGCTGAGCCTAAGAGAACAAACTGTCAAGAAAAGTATTCGCTTACCCTCTGGCATTTCCTTTATGAACATGCGTCTGTACTTGTAATGACTCATGTTGACTGTTTCCGAGGACTGCAAATGACAGTATCTGTGTGACACTGTCACTGTCTTCTGTGACATGCGAACCGGTGCCTTTGTCCGAAGTGTCCACAGTTATGAGATGATAATGCAACCTCATCCACATTGTAAGATGTGTTTGTTTTATGGCGAGTTTTGCGATTGCTACAACGATGTATGACTTTTATAAAACTCTGTGGACAAGGCCTGCGCCATATGCTATGGTGATTTGTCATGTCTCATCGCGAACACTTTCTGTGTAAATCGTAATAACTTGGTTGTTTTCCGACCAGGCCTGGGGTCTATTACATTGCAATGTAATCTATTACTGTTACTTTGATCTTTCCTAATACTAGTACATGCTGAATTCTTACTATTACATTTGAAGCAATTACTATTACTATTATATTTTTCATTGGAACATTTTATGGTATAATGCACTGTATGCATGAATACAATAAGTACAATTGTTTGACTCACAGTCTCAAGAAGTTAAACAAGACAGGTGGATAAAAAATCTAAGTTGCCATTTATTGATACCCATGCACAAAGTATTTGAAATCATATTTGAGAATGTCAAGTCCTTTCATCTTCATCATTAGGGAAGTATTATAAAGTATAACAAATTCATCAACATTTACAACAAAATATAGTATATACCATACTTAGTACAATCTACTAACTACATTGACTAAGGATAGAACATATATGTTCCATTTTATATTTAAATACCATACTGGAATGAAAGACAAGCAATATGCAATGCCACATAACTTGGTGAATTATATTAGTCTAATTATACCACATTGCTCTACTGGTGCTTGGTGGACAGTTAATTATTGACTCAAGTACAAATACATCAGGATGTTTTTCACACCTGCTGTAGTTTGTACACCATGGAGGCAGTCACTAAACCCATAGGCTTACTTGAAAAGGGTAGTTGCCAACTTGACACTTGGCAGAACTCTCTTCAAAGGAGTGAAAGCCCAGTTTAATCCCTTTAGTCCATGCAGCAGTCACACTGTGCCAGTGTCTCTTGCTATGTAAACGCTCATAAAACATTATGGTAAAACTTCTTGAGGGCCATGCTCAAATTAACAAGGGGAGGGAGCAACCATAAAACCTGGAGGAACTAGTGGAATCTACAACCTAATCAAATGGAATTGTTATGTAGTTGAAATTCGATTGAAATGTTCAATAGTAATATAATAGTGATAGGTCAATTACTATTACATTGCTTCCTATTATTATTACATTGAGTTTTTGTTCAACCTATTACTTCGATATTTGTAAGCATTACTATTACAGGCCTGTTTCCGACTTTGAAAATTCAGCCCTTGGGTGCTGTTTTCTGGCGCGGTGAATCTACGCATCATGCAATGGTGTCCAAAATAATGTGTGAAATATCAAAAATTGTGCGTATACACGCACAGTATGTATCTAACTTTGGATCTCGTTTATCATCCGAGTTATTGTATGTTCACCTTTTCTTGCAGGTTAAGCTGCTGAGCAGCTGCTGTGACCTGTAGCAGCTACGGTGACCTCCAGCAGCTATGATGACTTCCAGCAGCATGAATGACCTCCACATCTTAAACATCTTGGTCCTCTGATGATGGAGGTAGGTGTTTGTGCAACATTCTTCTAGATTATGAAAATCACTAAGATGTGCATCGTGCAATAATGTTTGTTGTTAACACTTTTATGTGTCTTATGATATTAATGTTAGAGAATGCCATATTATACATATTGCACTCTTTGACAGTTTTACATTATCCAAATCCCAATGTACACGCTCGAACGATGAGAATGTACTGGTACATGCATGTAATGAATCCCTTGCTTTGTTTTCTTAGCAAACAGCATGGGCACACCATAAAACTGTTCACCTGCCAGCGGGTAATACTGTGTACTGTACCTACTTGGCAATGACATATCTCCATGTCTACTAAATAGCAATGTCGCCGTTATATAGTTGTACCTGTTGCGATACGTTTCACTTGTATCTGTCGTGATCATCTCGCATTTCCATTCAGTGTCAACCCTGCAGTGGTGGCTACGTTTGAGACCTCGGACGTGTGGACGTAGGTCCCCACAATGTAATGAAGGTTACTTTCCGATCATACCTTCTCAATCAGTGTTGACGGATTTTCAGCCCGATGTCTCTTGAGCAATAGGTCCAAGTGACGGTGGTCGGCTGGTTGCCCACCAGTTGTCTGAGAGCCGGCAGGGACCTCAGAACAACAGGATTTCTACTCCAACTGCTCTAATGATAGCCCTGTATATAGTGTCCCTCCGACATTTGCTGTTAGAACTTGATCTCCGGAAAGGGTCGTGACAAAAAGTGTTGGTGTTTTTTGCACTTGCTGTAAGAACTTGGACCCTGTGTCATAAAATGACGTAAGGTCAAAAGGATTGCATTTTAAATTTCACTAGCACCTGCTGTTCACAAATTAGATCTAGAACTCTTGTTTACAGTTCTTTGATTTTTTCATCCTCCTGTTTCACAGTTTGTTTTTGTTCATAGCATCATCACTAAGAGGCTTCCATCTATCACCAAGTCTGGCAGTGTTTATGTTGAGTTGTTAAACATTCTCACATTGCGCACTCAATGTTACTGCTGTGTCTGTTTTCATTGGTTTCGTCACCGGTGTCATTAAGTGTAATCGTCCCCATGGCGTCACAAACACATTAATGAGCTTTACGTTCTCATCACAAATGCCTTGTAGGGAAATAGTAGCCTTTTCTGCTGATGTAGTCATCCCCGTGGAGTTTGGGATGGCGAATTCGTATGTGGCATCCATCTATTTCCCTGATGGTGTTTTGAATACCATCAGATGAGGAGATATTAATGCTGTGTGCTTTCTACATGAAAGACATTTCCTATCTAACTGGTGGGTTAACTGCTAATTGACTCTTTATTGACATCCTGGTGGCTCAATTAAACAAACAGGTTTATGGCCTGAACTGATAGCCTACAAATATTGTTTGCTTAACAGGATGTTCTGTATCTGTATTTTGACTGGCAAAATGTCCTATGGACACATCACGCCAGTGCGCATGATGGCTCTTATGGATTAATTTTTTACATGTTGGGCTAGACTAATCTGGAATGAGTTTAATGATGTACTTGATACAATGCTTGGAGGTAGAGAATTCCACTTTATTGTGACTGGGAAAAAGCTGTTTCCAAATGTGTTTGTCGAGTGCCTGATTTGTACTAACTGTTTATTATGTTTACGTGAGCATCTGGTGTTGCATTTGATGTATTGATCTAGTGGGATATCTATGAGGTTATGTTCCATTTTATATAATATGCTAAGTCTGGGTTTTTCTTCTTGACTGGAGGGTGTCCCACTGGAAATCTTTAAGGAGTTGTGTTACCGTTCCTGACTCTCTAGAATAGTTGTTCTTACAAAATCTGGTGGCTTGTCTCTGGGTTCTTTGTATGAGTTTGATATTTCTTAGGCAATGTGGATCCCATGATGCTGACGCATATTCAAGTATAGGGAGGACAAGGGTTGTGTAGGCTATGGACTTGATTTGGGTTTAGCATTTATTTAAATTTCTTCTAATAATTCCTAATGTCTATTGTGCTTTTTTTGTGACTGAGTTGCTTTGTATTGTCCATTTAATGTATTTTATATGTATGCCAAGATAACAGTGTGATTCAACAGATTTAAGTTGTTGTCCGCAGAAGGTGTAGAGATTTGGTGTCGGTTTTCTTGAGGCTATTGTCATTGTATAACATTTAGTGGGGTTGAATTTCATAAGCCACGTGCGTTGCCATTTCTCAAGTTTGAGCAGATCGTTTTGGAGGACAGATGTGTCTTGGTCAGTTTTAATCGGTGAATATAACAGGCAGTCGTCTGCAAAAAGGCGAACAGTTGAAAGATTGTCTGGCAGGTCATTTATGTAAAGTAGGAAAAGTAGGGGCCCCAGTACTGTGGACTGTGGTACCCCAGAAATTACTTGAGTTGATGTTGACTTAGTTAGATCCATTTATAACAACCTGTTGAGTCCTTCCTGTAAGAAAGCTATTTATCCATGATGATATTGGGCCTGTGGTGCCATAGTGTTTGAGTTTGTGGTTTAGTCTTTTATGTGGAACTTTATCGAATGCTTTGGTGAAGTCAAGGATGGCCATGTCTACATATTTCTTCTCATCAAGGGATTTGCCTGTGTCGTGTTTCTGACTGGGAAAAGATGCTGCCTGTTGCCATGTTTGGGTATCATAAGTCATGGCTATCAGAGAATGAGGATGTACTATGTGTAGGGATGGTAAGGTGGTATTCTATCAGAAATAACAAAGTATTTAAAAAATAGTTGAACATTTAAATATTTCAGGAAAGTTTTATAACCAAATATATAAATTTTCTTCAGTACATATTGAGAAAGTACTCAGATGTACTCGTAATGTACTCGTAAAATGAGTATGAGTACGAGTCCATGACCCACAAGTTTTATGAGTACGAGTACTTGACAAATTTACTCGAGTATTGAATACTTTGGCCCCAGGTCTGGTCAGAAATATGTTTGCCACAAATGACTCGGAAATGCCAAACAGTTTACTGAGCTCAAAATTTGGCTTGGTGAAGTTTCATAAGTGTCAGAAAAAAACTGGTCTTCTACAGAAAGATTATTGACCTGGTGGTACAGATAGGTCAAGTGATGGGCAGCTGCCCCTAGAGTTTGTAAAACAAACATGAAAGTGTCATGTCTCGAGACCAGTATAGAAATGTATAGCATCGTTATCATACATGCATTTTCTGGCAGAAAATTCTTGCCAGCAAGGTGTCTGTGTCTGCATACTGGTGAAGACCACTTCTACTGGTGGGTCAGCTGCCATGTCTATCACATTGTCAGTTACTTCTGTGAAGGTGACTTCCTCTGCTGCCAGTGGCAAACTGTACTCCATAACAACTGTTTCATTGGGCTGCCTGCTCTGTAGCGTTCAGTAGATTCCTACTGGCAATTCTCTGTCCTATAGCCCTGCTCTGGGGAGTGTCTGTGGTTGGTTTGTAAGAAATATGACTGGGAATAGCACCCGGGTTCAACTTGCTAATAATTGGCTTGCTTCCTAGAAAAGAAAAATGGCTTAAAAAGAGGGACGATTTTTTTGAAAGAGTTTCTTCAACATCAATTAATACAGTTCTACCCTTTTTCCGAAACCACTATGTATGCATTGTATCAGTGTACGATGTGTTACATATTATGTCTGGTTTAACCCTACAGGTGACTAACAGTAAAGTTCCACAGTGTACACATTTTGGAGCTATTTGTAGCCTGGGTGCTTTAAAAAAATCGTTAGTATTTATCGCAGAAATATGACTGGCAAAAAGACTTTTTATTATTATGCAGTGATAATATTTGCATAACATCAAATAATGATGAAGATATAACTGTTTAAATTTTATCAAAAATAAAAAAAACTTCATCCTACTACTAGTTAATTAATAAATGGTTGTATGTGTGTTATGTCCAATTAGAGAAATGTAGCCGTGTATAGAAGCTAATCAGTACAGACAAAATTAGTCAAATATACTGGGAAGTTTTTAGGTAGACCCATGTATAATTTAGACTATTCTTCATGAATGTCAGAACGAGGATAAAGTAGAAACCCAAGTTCGCCCAGTGACAAAATAATTATT
>CM034532.1:57312058-57381135 GCA_020002185.1 Paraescarpia echinospica
TACATCACGTCAATTAAATCAAAATCGATGGTATCCAAATAATGTGTTGTAGTCCACTTGTGTGTAAACTTGCAGAAAACATCTTCTTGCAGAAAACATAACTTGGTCAAGTAATGCAATATGCATTGACAATACACGTCTCCACTAGATGCAATCCCTGATGGAGATTTTAGTAATCTAGTATATCTCTTATAATATTTCAGAATAAAGTGATTGGATTGAATTTATAACATTAACTCGTTGTTATGTTCTTCTTGTTGTGAGGTGCTAACAATTAATTATGTAACTAACAATATACAGCTCGGCAAGCTACTTCAGTATTTCGAGAACATGCAAGCCAGTTCATGCATATCCATAACAAATTCACATACTTTGAATGAAAACAGTACAATAGTTGAATGCCGGCTAACAATATCTCAAAAAATGAGATTACACACATGAACATCTGATGCTCAACTCTTGACTAGTAAAGATATGATCGCTTTACATTTAACTTGTCTGTGTCTTTTGAAAGAAAATTTAAATTTAAAAGCTAATGCAACTCGATAATTTTATAAAGCACATCATATATTCATATTCTTATGAATTCTGTAGTACTTCGGCGACACAGTAGTTTGCCCCGCACAATGCATGTAAACAGGTGGAAATCAAACTAGCATCAAGATGAAACCGGAACGGTGGTCTTCAGAAAAAGCAGAACAACAAAAAACAACTAGAAGTGTCTTTGATTTATGGCAGAAGTTACTACACATAACAAACAAAACTGTTGTTTCTCTGCAACTTTGGGCCTGTTGGAACAAAACTGCAATGTCCACCCTCAGATGACTTCGCTCATCAATCTAGACAAGGTCTAAACAAAATGTGGTGATGATTTCGAAAAATAGTACGTGTTTTTGGTAGAAACTGCAAGGCAGCCAATGCCTTATTTCTTTGTCAAAGATGTGATACACACAGGGTTAAGGAGATCCATTTGGGTTCAAATGTTTCATACAGAAAGAGAACATTTCCCATGCTCCATCGTTCGGTACGTAGGAATTAAACTGCATGTCCTCATTAGTCTTGCAGGCATGTTCTTGTTCTTGTGACATTGACTGATTCATGACATAAGTGACTGCAAATAACAACAAGAATGATTTATGACAGAAGCTTTCGGGGCCGTTCAGCAGAACACACATCCAATCTTCAGTCGACATGAATGGCTTAAAACTTGACAAACAACCCACTACTGATTGATGGGGACAACAACATTAACAAGGTCCATGTTAGTTGCACAAATGGCCCCAGTGCTGTCCTTCAGATACTCTTGCAGGACGAACCAGAAAATATTATGCAAAACACAGTAAGAACAACTTGCATCCACCCAAGCTGCATTTATGAATGATGTCCACTCAGTCAGGTCAACTATATTTTTCATCGTTGCAGAAATGTTGAAAACCGATCTGGATTTGTACCTGTTAGAACTAAACTGCAATGTTCACAAATTAGATGGTTTAGCGCATAAGTATACACCTGTTGTAAACAACAGTTGGTGATGATTTCGAAGTAAAGAGCTAGTTATTTGGGAGAGACTGCAAGGCAGCCAATGTCATCTTCCCTGGTCATAGATGAACTATCAGCAAAAATTGACCAAACAGCTGAAGTGCTACCCTTCAGGTCTCGCGAACCCTTCATCAGAAGTTCCCAACAAGGAGTGTCCACATTTTTTTCGGAACAGGCGCTCGGTACGGTGTGAAAATAACAAATAAGTAAATAAATATGCAAAACATGACATAAAATCACCGTTTTACAATATACATAGATTCAGCCCAGCTAAACCACATTGGCCCATCAACAATATATGTATAATTGTACACAAATTTTATCAGGTCATTGTTAATGTTGATAATCCGTTTTCAAAAACTGTAAACATAGGGCATCAACTGTACCGATAGTATTATTTACAAACATGCTACTCGCACTGTCCCATCGGTGGTATCCTTGGATCCGTCTGTTTTTATTATTGTAAGCTACAGAGCTGTACTTTAAGTTTTAAATATGTGCCCTTGTTAAAATTAACCCAGAGTTGGAAACAATAAATTGTACAACAATATGCATGAAACAAATTTAGTTTAACACCGATGGAATAGTGGTGAACTTTACGCACAATGCTGTTACATCTGGCATAAAAGCTACGCATATGTCTTAACATATCTTCATTATCCTCCATGTTATTGCATATTGTGGTGGTCCCCAGTGTGTGGCAGCACTATGCAACTGGTACCCCGTGGCAGGCAGCAACAGCGTGCAGCTTGGGATGCGTCTCCACGTACCCCGTACGAGATAGGACGCCGTAGACCCGTGGGATTGGTAAGCATTCCTATTGGCATGTTAATAGCCAGTCCTACGACAGTCGTCTTGTGGCTGAATGGCTCCAACGTGCTGGCGATGGCTCACAATGTCTTCAATGACGACGGAGTTCAAGTAGTAATAGGAGGTGTTGGCAACCTATATGACTTTGTCATTAGAGAGTGTCTGCAAGTGTCCTCACCGATCATCTCAAGAAACGATTTGCTGAGGAATTCACGCCCTATCAACAAGATGCTGTCGACGAATGTATGGTCCCTTTTGGTGGTCGGCTGTCGTTCGAACAGTTCCACAAGGACAACTATTACGAAGTGGGGGATCACGGTCTGGATGCTTGCCGATCCGAAGACGGGTTATAACGTTTCCTTCCATGTGTATACCGGATGCAGACCTTGACACTTTGAAGAACGTGGGAAAGTTGAGCGGTGTAGTGCTCAAGCTTGCCGAGTTCCTTAATGGAAAGGGATATATTCTCTCTTTTTTTATCGCTTTTATACAAGCGCAAACCGTTGTTTTTGTTGAGACAACTTGGCCTGTCTTGCTGTGGTACAGTCTTGTCGAACAAAGCCGGATTTCCCAAGCAGCTGAAAACTCCAAACAATAAGAAACAGGGAGACTACGATTTGCTGCAGTGTCAAACGACAGGCATTCTTGCTACTAGATGATGAAACAAGAAGAACATTTACTCTCCGTCGAACCACCTGGTGACATAAGTTGACGGCCTTGAATTAGAAAGGCACAACACAAGAGGAGACAAGGTCGGACGTGGTCAAGTACTAGTACATGGGAGTGTTGACCTCAATGACAAGATGTGTAAGTAGTAGTAAGGGTTTCGGCAACACCGGTCATGACCCCAGATCAAAGGCTTTTTCGCTTTTTATAAGTAGAATTCCTACGTTTTTTAGCAGTAATGTGCGAGCAAAAATCTGTCAACAAAGCTGTCAAAACAAAGTGATTGATGGGTTTCTTTAGAAAGAATGTGTCGACATCTAGTGACTAATCAGGTACTAATTAGGTAAATAATTAGGGTAATTAAGTACTAATTAGTAATAAACGAGTAGCGCATTCACTAGAGGGCAGCACTAGCAATAACTAAAAATAGTAATGGTTATGTAATGGTTATGTGGAGTCACGTGCTGATATAGTAATGACGTGGTGTTTATGTAATGCGGAGTCATCACGTGCGCTTAAGATTATATAATGGTTAAGCATGTGTGCTGCCATCTAGTGACTGAAAAAGAAAGCATGTCCACCTAGTGACTGAAAAAGGCGCGCGGTTATATAGTGGTTACGCGTGAGGCGCCGCCGTAGTGAGTAGTGTGTCCTCGTGTAGATATGTCGTCGACGCGTATTACGTTCGGGGAGTTCGTGACGTACCTGTCGAATTACTATCCGTGTAGAGTTGCGGCGTACGGACAGTATTTCAGATCCGTCGAGCACGCTTACCAGTAGAGAAAAGCGAAGTTTCACGCGGACGAAGACAGTGCGCAGTACATCAAAGCGGCGTGGTCGGGGTATATAGCGAAGCGACGAGGTGCCCGTATCGTGAAAACGAGAACGCGTGCCGAATGGGAGGTCGTTAGAGTCGAGTGTATGAGGAGCCTGTTGATGAGTAAGTTCGGCGTGTCGAAAAGGTTGCGAGACGCCCTATTGGCTACCGGTGACGGCGAATTGGTGGCGTGGATACCGTCGAAAGAGGCCTTTTGGGGTTGCGCCTACGGGTATAAAGACGGTCAGAACAGGCTCGGCGAATTGTTGATGGAGGTGCGTCGTGCGTATAGGTGGTCGTAACGTTATCCGTGCGCCGGTCGTCGATATGGACGGAAAGTGGAAGCACCCTTTTACGTGTATAGTGTCCGGCCCTACGGGGTGCGGAAAGACTACTTTCGTTGTACGCCTGTTAAAGTTTGCTTCGTGTATGATTTCGCCGCCACCGGAGAAAATTCTGTGGTGTTACGGCCAGTGGCAGACCGCTTACGACTCTATGGCCGGCGTAGAATTTGTAGACGGTTTGCCGGATCCGTCGCTTCTGGACGCCAAAACGAGGACGCTTCTAGTGCTCGATGACCTTATGTCGGAGACCAATAGTAGCGTCACGACTTTGTTTACTAAAAAAGTCACCACTGCAACGCGTCCGTCTTACAGCTTTTGCAGAATCTCTTTCCGAAAGGGAAAGAAAATCGCACAATCAGCTTAAACGCGCAGTATTTGGTCCTCTTCAAGAGTCCCCGGGACGCTGGACAAGTATATCACCTGGCGAAACAGATGAACCCGGGTAGAATCAACTACATGGTGGAGGCGTACAAAGATGCCACGTCGGCCGCTTACGGTTACCTCCTGGTGGACCTGAAACAGGAAACGCCGGAAACCATGCGCCTGCGTACGGACATTTTTCCCGACGACCCCATTCAGTACGTCTATGTGCCGACGAGACTATAAAAAAGGCGGAGCGCGCCGCGGCCGCCGTCATTCGACAGGATGACAGATCGCGTGAAGAGGCACATCCTAGCCCTGCAGCTGTTGCGTCGCTACCAGCGGAATACGAATCTGAGAAAGGCGGTAATCGCCCACGCGGACGCCGACCTCATCTGCAGTCTGGCCGACTGCGCGTATAAAATTCTGCGAGGGAACGTGAAATTGACGCCTAACAACCGAAAAGTGCTGATAAAGTACAGGAACAATTTGCGCAAGTTAGCGTCGAAAAAAGTGCCCATCAAACGGAAGAGGGCCGTCCTGCAGACGGGTTCGGGGGCGTTTCTGACGGCGCTGCTGGCGCCGTTGGCGAGCACCTTTCTGCCCCTCCTCAGGCAGGCTATCGGTTGATGCAGCACGCGAAGAAGATGGCGCTGGTAGACCCCCGGTTGGTGGAGCGTCCACTTCCGTTACTATCGCAACCGACAACGACCACGTCGCGTGTGATGAGTAGCCTGGACAGCGACATGAAAGCGAAAAGGTGACGGCGAAAAGGTGGCGGCGTACAATCAACTGCTGAGTCGTTACAACGCCATGGAGGCGTCTCGCGCGCAGCAGCCGATGTGCGTGTCCGTAGTGAAGAACGAGTCGTCGTCGTCCGATCAGGCGCCGCCGCCGCCGCCGCCGCCGCCCGATCAATTACCGGGGGAGATGGAGAGTTAGGTCGTGAAGAGCGTACCGAAAGTTCTGAAAGAAAAGGCCCGCCTCCTGTTGGCGCGACTGAAGGCCGACCCGCTGATTCGCTGGAACGATCGAGCGGAGCTCGTGTACCAAAGTACGCCTTTCGCCGGAAGCAATATGGTAGATCTCGTGAACGATCTCATGCGAAAGAGGAAGAGGTCCCTCGCGCCGGTTGGCTGGGAAGTGTTCGGCGACCATATAAAGCGGCTGAACGTGCCTATGGAGCTCGTCGGCAACCCCCAGCGTCGGGCGTATACACAGCGCGCGCAGAAGCGAAAGGGGCGCACTCGGTCCGTCGAGCGCATGCCGTGGTCCAGCTTTTAGCGCCCCCGTAGAGGATGCCCCCCGCCCGAAGATCAGTACTCGTCGTCGTCGTCGCTGTCGTAATCGCGGCGGTCATCGTCGCCGCCCTCTTGTTCGCCGTATCGTCGTCGGCGCCGCACGATCCATGGCGGTGGTGTCCCGGCGGACTCGTGGTGCGCAACGAAAGCGCCAACAACGCGACGGCCGATTGAAGCGCGCCTACTTCGACCCGAAACGGGCGGGCAGTTACAGCGGCGTCGACGCACTTCACCGGGCATCCGCGGTGCCCAAGCCGATCGTCGGGCGGTGGCTGGCGGAGCAGGACGCCTATAAGCTTCACAAGCCGGTTAGGCGCCGCTTTAAGCGACGTCGCGTTATCGTGGGCGGCCGAAACCAGCAGTGGCAAGCCGATCTCGTCGACGTGGCTAAACTGAGAAAGCGCAACGACGGCATAGCGTTCCTATTGACGGTCATCGACGTCTTCTCGAAGCTGGCGTGGTGCGTTCCGTTGAAGAGCAAATCCGGTCCGGCGCTCGTCGCGGCCTTCGACGGCCTGCTGTCGTCGCCGTCGCCGCCGCACGTCCTTCAGACCAACAAGGGGACGGAGTTTCTCAACAGGCCCCTTCAGACGCTTTTGAGGGCGCGCGGCGTCCACCATTTCGTGACGCACAACGAGGAGACCAAAGTGAGCGTCGTGGAGCGATTCAATCGTACGCTGAAGACGCTCATGTGGAGGTACTTCACGAAGCATCAGACGCTGAGGTACGTGGAGCCGTTGCAGGACTTCGTGCGGTCGTACAACAACGCCTGCCATCGAAGCATCGGTAGGACGCCGGCGAGCGTCGACGCGTCGAATCAGGAGAGAGTGTGGCAGCGGCTTTACGGCGGCGGAGGGTGTCAAAAAAACAAAAGCAAGCCGAAACTGCGAGCGGGGGACCGCGTACGCATCAGGGACGTTTCAAGAAGGGATACATGGCTAACTGGAGCGAAGAGCTCTTCACCGTCGTAGATTTGCACCCGACCGACCCTCCCGTTTACCGACTGATGGACGACGCCGGCACGATACTGGACGGCACCTTCTGCGAGCCGGAGCTACAAAAAGTGATCGGTGCGAAGGACAAACTATATCGGGTGGAGGCCGTTCTACAGAGACGTCGACGACGACGCGGTAAGGGCGAAGAGGCGCACGTCAAATGGTTCGGCTATCCGGCCTCGTTCAATAGCTGGATCGACGCCAAGGAGCTCGTGGCCTATAAGGGCTGATGGCGACGCGTTGTTGGACGGAATACGCAGAGCGCTGGAGACTTTCTTCCTACAACCGCCGCCGCTACCGTTGTCGCCGCGACCGATGCTATCGACGTCGACCGCAACGTCGGCAAACTCGCTCTATGATTTATCTGCGTGACCTATAAGGGATGACGACGACGTGTTGGATGCGCCACGCGGGGTGCTGGCGACTGCACGAGGCGGGACTGTGCAACGGCTTTTCGTTTTTTATTAGTGGACCGTGCTGTATTAGTAGACTGCAGATGAGAAGAGGGCCGCGTCAAGTCCGCGCCGCTGCCACCACCACCCGACGTCCCCACGCCCGTCGGCGAACTCGCTCTATGGTGTGCCTGCGCGATAAAGGAAGGACGCCGTAGCGTCGGACGGCAGTCGCGCGATGTGTACGGTCGAGACGACAGCAGGAGCAGCAGCAGCAGCCAATGCAACCGCCGAACACCGCCGTCGTCTCAAGCGCATTTGTCGGAGCGCCCGCCGACGACTCATGCGTCTCTGTGGGTGCGCCCGATGCTGTCGACGCCTCCTCCGTCACGAGCGTTCCGTGGCGTCTCTGCGACAACGAATGCCCTAAGGCCGAGATCGTCTTCCTGTGCCAGATCGTCGTCCTGTACACGGTGATCGTCGTCAGTATATACAATCTAACGCGCGGCACGGGCGACTCCAACGTGTGGACGGCGCTGCTGAGTAGTTGCCTCGGCTACCTACTGGCGAGTCCGTCTATGAGGCGCGATGGCATCGTCTGACTTTTACGTGACGTTGCCGAGCAACGCGTCTATGAAGGTGCACCCCGAAAACACGTTGACGCACTACACGACGAATCTGCCGCAGCGCGTCGACCTGTCGGGGCAGTGGGAATGCGGGCTGGTGTCGCTACAGTACACGCATAGTTGGTACAATGTGGGACCGGCGGACGCCTACTTCTTCGTGGCGTGCGAGACGGGGGAGGTGGGCGTTTACATCACCGAGTCCGGGGGTAAAATTGCCCGATAGGGCAACATTCCGCACGGTTTTTACAACAGCGCCTTCGAGCTGATGCACAAAATCAACGCGGCGCTGAAGAAACTGAGCACCGACACGGTCAAGGCGCGCATAGAGTACAGCCCCGTCTCTAATCGGATGACGTTGCGTCTATCGCCGGGCGTCGAAATTAACATGCCGCCGAAGGGGCGCCTGAAACAGATACTAAGCTTCGAGTCGAACTATATCGCGAGTTACGGGGTGCCCGCGGACGGTGGCGGCCTGCCCCCGGGGTACCTGTTGGAGTTCGAGGCGACCCACCCGGTGGACCTGAACGGCGGCGTCGACACCCTGTTCGTGTACAAGGACATCGTGGAGTCGCGCATCGTCGGCGACGTATTCGCCCTCCTCCTCCGATCATTGCCCGCCTACGGTTCGAACGGCAGCATCGTATCGAACGTCTTCGACCGCGTCCAATACGCGACGCTCCTGTGTCGCCAATTCGCTTCGATCGAGATAGATATAAGAGACGACCTCGGTCAGTCGATACCATTCGAGCACGGAAAAGTCGTGACGACGCTTCACGTCAGACGCTGTAAGTCGAAACTGTTCTGACGATGACGCGAAACGTGTACGAGGACTACTACACGCGGCAGGTCGGCGGCGGCCTGCCGGTGTTCGTCGGCGCCCGATCGCAGCGGGGCCACGGTCTGGGTAATCTCTTCGGCAGCCTGTTTCGAAGCGCCATGCCGCTCATCAAGAGAGGGGCCATGGCGCTGGGCAAGCGCGCGCTCAAGACGGGCGTGCGCGTGGCGCAGGACGTCGTCGCCGCCGGCAATCTGAAACAGGCGGTAAAGAGGCGCGCGAAGGAGGCGGGCGCCGACCTTCTCGACGGGCTGTAGAATAGACCCCCGCCGACGAAAATGCGACGACGCATCAAGCCGCCCGGCAAGCCGGCGACGGCCAGTAAGAAGAGGCGTCGTCGAAAGAAGCCGACGTCGAGCGACGACGTATATCCCGCGTAGTAGGATGGCGTTCGTGCAACGCAGTCGTGCGAGTGCGTAAAGAGCGAACTGGGTCCGTTCGGCGTTGTTCCGACGCCGCAGACGAGCATCGAGAGCGGCCGCCCGATGCTGCACGAGAACGTCTCTGTGGGCACGCTCCCCAGATGCGTGTTCGTGTGCCTGAACGACAACAAAGGGGCCTACAATAAAAACCCTTTCAACAAAACTATACCTCGGCGACCTTCTCGACGGGCTGCTGAATGCCCGCCCGCAGCTGCCGCCTACGAAAAAGCGACGATACATAAAGCCGCCCGGCAAGCCGGCGACGGCCAGTAAGAGGAGGCGCCGCAGAAAGAAGCAGACGTATTTTCCAGCGCCGCAGGATGGCGTTCGTGCATCGGCAGTCGTGCGAGGGCGTAAAGTCCGAACTGGACCTGTTCAGCGTTCCGACGACGCAGACGAGCATCGAGAGCGGTCAGTGGATCGATCACCAGCCGCTGACGGCCCTCGACGCTGGCGGCCCTATCGAGTTTCTCATTCCGGGCTCCGGAGACGACTATCTGGACCTGTCGTCCGTTAGACTGTACGTGGCGTCAAGGTGGTGAAGGGGGACGGCACCGCTCTCGCGAACGACAGCGTCGTGGCGCCCGTCAACAATTTCCTGCATTCGATGTTCAGTCAGGTCGACGTGACGCTGAACGGCACGCTCGTGACGCCGTCGACGAATACGTACCCGTATCGGGCCTACATCGAGACCCTGCTCAGTTACGGGACCAACGCCAAAAAGTCGCAGCTCGAGGCCGACCTGTGGTGCAAGGACACCGCCGGGCGCATGGAGTCGACGAACAACAACAACGGCCGGTACTCGCATCGGCACGATTTCATACACGACAGCCTCGAGATCGACATGATAGGACGCCTGCACGTCGACGTGCTCATGCAAAACCGGTGCCGGTTGAACGGCGTCGACTTAAAGATGCGACTGTTGCGAAGCAAGGACGCCTTCGCGCTCATAGGCGACGTCGCCGATCTGGGGTTCAAGGTCGTTCTGCTAGAGGCCTACCTGCAGGTGCGCAAGGTCAAGTTGAACCCGGCCGTCCAGCTCGGCCACATCAAGGCGCTGACGCGCGGGACGGCCAAGTATCCGATGCGCCGCGTCGACTGCAAGGTGTTCTCGATACCGCAGGGCACCATGTCGCACACGCACGAGAACTTCTATCTGGGCACGCTCCCGAGACGCGTGTTCATGTGCCTGATCGACAACGACGCCTACAACGGGGCCTACCATAAAAACCCGTTCAACGCGAAGCACAACGACATAAACTTCTTCGCCCTCTTCGTCGACGGACGCCAGGTGCCGAGCAAGCCGCTGCAGCCGGACTTCGCGCATCGGCGCTACTTCCGAAGCTACATGAACCTGTTCGCCGCGACGGGGAAGGCGTACGAGGACGAGGGGTTGGACGTGACGCGCGGCGACTTCGGCAACGGCTACACCATATTCGGCTTCGACCTGTCGCCCGACTGCTGCGACGGCGAACACTTCAACGTCGTGCGTAAGGGGAACCTGCGCGCCGAGATCCACTTCGCGCTCGCTCGCCCGGACGGTGAACGTCGTCGTGTACGGGGAGTTCGAGACGGTGCTCGAAGTCGACAAGAACCGGAACGTCGTGTACGACTTCTGAGATGGACACGAGATCGACGGCGTTCGTGTGAAACATCGACGACGGCGACGAACCAGGGGAGCACTGGGTGGCCGTCTACGTGGACGCCGACCGGCGAGGCGAGTACTTCGATATGTACGCCCGTCCGCCACGGCACGCCGACTTCCGCGACTTCCTGAGCCGCAACTGCGATTCGTGGACGTACAACGACAAGAGACTGCAGAGCGGTGTATCTAACGTGTGCGGACAATATTGCATCACCTACCTGCTCTTACGATACCGCGGAATGCCGCTAAACTGCTTCCAGTGCCTGTTCGGCCCCGATAGTGTGGCCAACGACTGTCTCGTATTCGACTGGCTAAAGCCGCATTGAACGCTGCCTATTATCGCTTGCTATTATTATTATTAGACGACCGAGTATCCGAACCGACTTTGTCGGACCCGCCGGTCGCGGGCTCCTCGCCGCGCTAGGTAGGCAAGACCGAAGTAGTGAGGTTGTATTGTAGCGCTTCGCCTATCTGGTCTTATTGCGAAACCGCTAAGCGGCTTCCGGTGCCCGTTCGGCCGCCTATTATCGCTTGCTATTACCGAAGTAGTGAGGTTGTTGTTGTAGTAAATAAAACGATGAAAACTATACCGAGTGTTCACATTTTTATTTGTACACACACATACATACATACATTCCCTAGGGGTAGGTCCCTACCCCTTGGGGTTCTTAGGTAGGTCTCTACCGCTAGGGTCCCTAGGTAGGTCGCTACCCCTAGGGGTAGGGAGGGAGGGAGGGAGGGAGGGAGGTCCCTCGTTATACGAGTATCGGCGCCGTGGTGACGCCGTCGTCGAGCACGCGACGTTTGGCGTAGAAGTAGCTCAACGCCGCGCGCTCCTGAATGTACGTCAGCACGGACGACTCCTTCACTTGGAAGCCGCGGTTCCAGCTGCCGGCGCTCCGTTGGCTGCGCAGCACGCCGAGGAAGGCGTCCTTGTCGACGTCGTTCTGACGCTTGCTCAGGCCATTCGTACTGTACTTGTCGGCGCCGCCGCCGAAACAGTAGTACGTCTTGCTGCAGAGCGCGACGATTCCGCGGCCGGACCATTCCTCTTTGAAGAGGCCCGGCGTTCGCTTGTCGTACTGGCGCCGACGCGCGCAACACTCGTCGGGCGCGTCCCACGCTCGGCCGGCGAGCCGTCACCGCACGTACGCCTCCGAGTGCGCGTCGCAGTGTTCCGACGGGAACCACTCGCCGCAGTGTCGAAAGTATTGTTCGCGCTTGGCCGTCGCCACGAACTAGTCGAGGCCGCGCCCCGCGAGGCTCAAATACGCCGAGTCCGTGTCCAACGCGCAGTACTGGAACAGGGGGCGCGGAATGTAGGTGGCGATGAAATCGTAATAAAACTCCAGCATGCGTAGTTTGGCGTACTGATAGACGAAGTAGCCGATCTGGACGGACAGCGCGTACCGGACGGTTCTCTTGTTCAGCGCCACCTCGTAGAGGCCGTCGAGGACGACGACGTCAATCTGACGGAAGCGACGATTGTTGATCAGCGTCGCGGCGCCGGCGGACGTGCAGAACTTGATGTCGCGGAGCAGGTCGACGCGCGTGATCGTTCTCCCGTAGGAACTGTTGCCGATCAGTTTAAACGTGTCGGCGATGATGGCCTTGTCGGGGTCGGCGTCGCCCGCGCGTCGCGTGGTGGAGACCGTGTCGCCGAAGCGGCGAATGCACGCGAACGGCTCGTACTCGATGATCTGGTAAACGCGCTCGACGACGATGCCGTACCGCAGATACCACCGCAGTAGCGGCGTCGCGAGCAGAATCTTGGCGCCGAAGAAGCTCCCCACGAGCGAGCGCTGAGGCCGGGCGAGGAGCTCGTGTTTTTCGGCGTAGCGACGCATGAACGGGCTGCGATCGTCGCGCGCGATGTAGGCGTTCTTGAAGATCGGCTGCATCTCGGCGAAGGCGTCGCGCAGCGCCTCCGGAACGGCGATGTCGCACTCGACGAGGCCGAACAGCGTGCCGTCGAACACGGCCTTCAGGATCGTCGGCCGCGTCACGGCGCCGGCGCCGGTCCAGCTCCGCGGCGGTGGCGGCGGCGGCGGTCTCGTCGCGCGCCACTGGCACTCCCACATCTCGACGACGGCGACGAAGCGGCGAAGGTATGCCGTGACGGCGGCCGTCTCGGCGTACAGTTGGCTCATCGGCTTGCCGTTCACCGCGTTCGTCTCCCTTCCCGTGCACGGGCAGCCGTGGAAGAAGCACCCTTGGAACTGGTACGCCGTCCGCGTCGCGCAACACCAGCCGTCGACCCGGTACTTGCCGACGCGCTTCTCGCGCCCGTTGTGCTGGTGACGTAAGTGCGCCCCCGTCCGCGCCGCCACCCACGTCAGCCACTCGACGGCCAGGCGGCCGTAGCGGTGCACGCGCTCCGGCCGAAAGGCGTTGTCCGCGCGCCGGCGCGTGTACTTGCCCGTCGGCATCTCCTGCGTGATCGCCCATAAGTAGAGGCCGTTTGCGTCGAAGCCGACAATCGAACGGCAGGGGCGCGCCGACTCGCCGTTCTCCTCGCGCCGAAGGGCGGTCACGCCGGCCTCGTGATAGCGCGCGAAAATGATCGAGGGGCCGCCGACGATCTGCGTCAGGCCCGGCACGCTGATGGCTTCCTTGAACATGTCGATGAGGCGCTGCCGATAGAAGGCGAACTGCTTGTCGACGGCCTCCAGGAACGCCACCACGTCCCTACTGTTATACCACAGGAGGTAGTCCCGCAGCGTCGTTATCCCCTCGTCGCGCCATTCCCGCGCGCAACCCTCGTACTCGGCGGCGGAGATGCCTTCGCGCTTCAGGCGGCTGTAGAAGGCGTCGCGCGGCGGCAGCCGGGCCTCGTCCAGTTTTCTGCGCCTAGTCGGTCATGAACAGGGGCGTCAGATATTTCTTAACGACGTTCAAGTCGTACTTCCCCGAATTGAAGCCGAGGACGGGGAAGCGGCGCAGGTGCGTCCACAGGCGGTCGCCGAGCACCGTGTACGGGCTCTTATCGTGCGCCACCTCCGCTTCCGTCGCGTGCGCCCGCCATTCGGCGTCGAGCGCGTCGATCGCCTCGAAGGTCGCGTCGAACGACGGTCGCAGAGCCGCGTACGGCGCCTCGCTCATGGCCTCCAGCGCGCCGTCTCGTGCCCGGGGACGTTCGAAGCGACGCTCACGCTGAGTAGCTCGTGTCGCGCGATCCACCGGCATTTGGCGCTGTCCGCCGGCAGATCGTGATCGTCGAAGTAGCACTCAAAATCGTACGTCGCCCTGTACGGGTAGTAGCGCAGGCATTCGTCCACGTAGACGCCCTCGTCCTCCAGCTGCTGAAACACGGACGGCGTCGGATGGTAGACGCCGCCGGGAAAGACGTGGCGAACGCCGCCCTCGCACGTCGCTTCGTGACGCCACAGCCGATGGGCGATGCGCCACAGCGCATCGCCGCACTTGCCGCATCGATACGAACGACAGAACAGCGACACGTCGGTTATGACGGAATAGTGCGTCTCGAACAGATTGACGCATATGGTGGTCGGGTAGCGATGGAGGGAGCGGCGGAACACTTCGGCGGCGGCGCCCTCCGCCGTCAGCCGATACACGGTCACATTCGTTTCGAAGACCGCCTCCACCCAGCCGAGTTCGTTCAGCGGGACGCCGGCGATCGCGTAGTAGGGTTGGCCGCCGGCGCCGTAGTCGGCGTAGAGCCTTAAGGCAGCGGTCGTCAAATCGTCAGCGCGGAAGTCGGCGCCCCGATGCAGCGCCAGACAGCGGAAGAGGCACAGGTTGTCGGCGTACGGACGGCTGTGGCGATCGTTCATTAGGCTGACGAACCCCGCGTTATGGCGCAGATAGTCGGGGAGGCGCTGCTCGCGCGCGCACCCGATAGGATGGATGATGATGGCGTTGAGGAAGTACGTAACGTTCGTTACCAACTCGGCGATCCACCCCGAGTCGGGTCGCTGCGCGATCACGTACTGCAGAACGTCGGGCTGCCGGGTGGCGTCGAGGAAGCGTTCGAACGACGCGGCGTCGGAAACGAGGACGGGCGACTCGAGATAGCGTCCGCAACAGTTACACGAAGAATGGTAGTAACGGAGTCGGCCCGTCTCCTGTGCCGAAGGATAAACCCGTACGATAAGTTTATTTTAAAGGCCCGAGTCTGCGCCTCGAACATCAGTCGTAGTTGGGCTTCGTGCGCGGACGTGTCCCAGCGGCCGGACAAATGGAAATTATACCTAGTTTGGACGGGTCCGCGCACCACAGACGTACGGATGCTCGCCCAGTGGTCGCGCACGACGCTCTGTAGGTCGTCATCGTCGACGTCGACGTCGTCATCGCGACATAAATGGTGCAACCTATCGGTGTGCCTCTCGAACGATCGATTGCATTTCGGACACACCTCATTGGCGACGCCGCAAGTTTGCAGATGCCGCACCATACTTCTGCGTTGATAGAACGATCGATCACATTTCGGGCACACGTGATCATTGCCACCACCGCCGCATGTTTTCAGATGCTGTGTCAAATTAAAAAGACGGACGAACGATCGATCGCATTTCGGACACGCGTGCATCGTCGGAACTTTCGTTCTAGGCGTGCACTCGGAACGCTATTAACGACGACGAAGCGCGCCGACACCACTTATAAGGCCGGCGTCGCGCTTAACGACCGCTAGGGGGAGCTTTTTCTGAACGGCGGCGGCGGTTTTCGTGCAGCGTTTTTCCCCTGACCGTCAGGTGGCGGCACAGCTGGCCCGTCGTCCGTGGACCACCGAGGCAGCAGCAGCAGCGGCAAAGTTTTTTGTTTTCGTGTCCGATAGGGCAGCAACGTTTTTGTGGTAGCCGACAGGTGGCAGCGCTGTGCCTGCCGCTGGACCGAGGAAGAGGCAAAGTTTTTGTTTACGTTTTGTAGGAGAAATTTCGGCTGTCAGCTGCGCCAGAATACGCGGTGTGTTTTGTGCAATAGTTGGACAGGCGTTCGGTAACAGCATTGGGCGCTGGAGCTTATTGAATGTAAGCAACGAGTTTTTTTTCGGATTGCGATGGCGTCGAGTGGCAACAACAGGAGGCGGGAATTGTTTTGTTTTATACGTTTTATTAAGCATCATCGTACTACTACTACTACATCACCACAGTAAGGCTTCATGCCACGGTAAACAGTAAAGAGGCTTTATGCCTCAGCAGAGTAAATAATAAGGCTTTACGGCCACAACAGCGGACTATAGGCCGCCCGAATAATGTTCATCGGTGCACCTAATAATAAGGCTTTAGGCCATAGCGAAATGCAAATATAATGTTCATCGGCAAAAATACATATTAAGCGTTCGGCGGGCTTTATGCCACAGCAGAGTAAATAATAAGGCTTTACGGCCAAAACAGCGGACTATAGGCCGATCGATTAATTCGGCCCTGCTAATGTTCATCGGCATTATGCCATGTTCAATTCGCCCCTGCTAATGTTGATCAGCGTTCCTAATAATAATAATAAGGCTTTATGCCATAGCGAAATGCAAATATAATGTTCAAATACTAAATGTTCATCGGCAAAAATACATATTAAGCGTTCGGCGGAGAAAACGTCGCCCCATCAGACGACGAGGCATGCCCTTTTCAACAGGTAATGCTGCACGGCGACCTCGAACAGCGAACGATCGAACGGCGCCGTCCAATCCGTCCCCATGAGCCAGTCGGCTACCTGGCGCATGAGGGAGCCCTCCGAGGCGCGATCGCCGCACACGCAACGCTCATCCAGTACCGAGAGTATACGAATAGCGGGCAGCAACAACGTCTGCTGCAGAAAGCTGTCGAGTGATATTGAAAAAAAGCACAGATTCAGTGCCGCCACGTTTTCGTACAGAATGTTGTACCGTCGGCTCGGCTTCCTTCCCCTGTAGCCGCACATGTGAACGAAGGGGCACCCCTCCTCGGGAGGGCACTCACCACATTCTTGGCGCGCGGTGTCCATCACTCGTTCGCCAATTAGCTCGGCAAACGTGGACATCATACAGCGCTGCCGGCCGGCGTACGAGTGCAGAACGCTCCATTCCGAGTCGGACTGAAGCGTGCCCACGATCACAGGGCGTTGTTGATATTTGTTGCGGGCCCACGGAATAAAGTCCTCCGACGAAACCGACAACACGTCCAGAGACAGTGAAGGCGATGGCACGGCTGCTGCTTCTGCTGTCGCCACCACCGGGGTTAATGCAACGTACATGGGCGTCGCGGCGTAGCTCACCGGCGCGTGCGGTGGAATAGGCTGCGTGTCTTCCGCCTCAGGCGCGCACGGCCAGTACGGCATCGCTTTTTCTCTCGTCAGCGAGGGCGGCGGTGGAGTGTTGGCGTCAGCGAAGCATGGTCGAGGCGTCATTTCCTTCTTAGCGCGCTTCTCGGCAGGGGGCGCGCACTCGTCAGCAGCATTGAGAATTCCACGCAACGCAGCGGCATTTACAACGTCCTACAGAACAATAACCAAAGCAGCAATTACAACGTCCTACAGAACAATAGCCAAACGTTAGTCATTCAAGCGTGAACAGCGTATACGCCGGGTTCGCTCGCCTTCTTCGACACGACCCGTACATCACGGACGGTATACGTGTCCAGTATGCCACCCCACACGACCTTGTGCACGGTCAGCTCCAAGACTGTGCCAACCAGGCTCGCCACAAAGGTACTGCACAACTGGTCTGGCAACAGGCCTGACACATGCTCTGCATCGTAATTGCCGTTCGACGATATCGCTTCGTCGAACAGCGTGATCCAAATGCTGGCCTCAGTGTCGGCGTCATTTTCGTCTTCCACCAGGACGCGCACCGAAAAATACGTCTTCGCTTTTGCCTGCACACCGTGTACAGCGCACACCCGACCACCGCTTTCAAGGCCTCGCACTTTGCGCTTGCAAACGCCACAGCCGATGTACGTGCATTTATTTTTCCAAGCCACGCCAACGATTGTTACGGGCGTGACAATCTTATACGTGCCACCGCACGTTAGCACGAACTCTTTCAACGATACCTCGGACGTCAGCGCGTCCGCACTCACCACGGCCTCGAAAGACGACGCCGGCTTAGTAGGCGCTACGTCGGCAGTCGGAAGCTCCTTCGCGCTGGCCTCCGAAGCAGGTTTCGTTTTGCCACCAGACGCCACCGCGACCGTTGGAGCCTCCTTCAACTTGCTGCTCTTCTTTGGTGGAGCCTCTCCGTGAGCAGTTGGCGGCGACATGATCAACAACGCTCTGCAACGGCAACAACACACAAAGTTACTGCAACGGTAACAACACCACAGCGACGATACATAGGCGTTCTCCGCCCGGCCCCCTATATAAGCGCTTTGCACGCGGTCCGCACGCGGCCCCTGTGAGCGCGCGCACGCGCGCCACAAAACAGCCGACACTTACAAGGTTACTAAAACTGAAAAAAACCTCTCGGTCAGCCTAGTGCATAAACAGAACGCCGCTTTTATTTTCTAATATAAGCTTACCATACGATTCTCTAGCCCCCACTGAATATTATAGACCGCTTAGTTTGCGCGCATTTCACCTTTAACGGCCGTTTTAGACACTCACAAACAGTTATATAAGCGCGTTATATAAACAGTGACGTCAGCCCCTTATGTAAGGCTACGGCGTACGTGTCTAGGCCGCTACACGTTACCGCGCGCAAAACAGCGGCGCAACAACTGTGCAATTCATTTCTCACGATGCAGCCGACCGACCAAGTTCACAATTATGCGGCCAACCCCCAACAACCACAAAACAGGTACGTTTTGCTAACTCAAGTAACACTGGCTTTCCTCACATTACTGCTTTCTTTTATAACGTTCACTAACTAACTAATTTTTGTTTTTGTTTACAGCGCGCTGCCTCCCCAAGACGCCGGGAATAGCGCTGCGCCGACTCCCCAAGTCGCCGGGAATAGCGCGCCGCCTCCCCAAGACGCCGGGAATAGTGCTGCACCGCCTCCTACCCGACCCCAACCCCAACGCCCCGGAGAAAGGTACGTTCAACGATACTAACTAAATAACGCTTCCCATTTACAGACCGCTTTTTTCAAAATTTACCTTTATTTACAGACGCCTATTACGGACTTTTGATAAACACTATAGCTGCTTTTCCAGATTAACGTGCGCCCCACTAAAAGGCTATTTACAAACGCCCCGTTACAGACTTAATGATTACTGCTTTTTTTACAGCCCCCACTAAAACAGACGCACCATTACTTTAATACTTTTTCATACTTGCAGACGAAACATCGCCGGATTCGATACACTGCATATAGGGCGGGGGCAAACCCTTGCGCGCCCCTCTCACCGGAATGGATTCGTTAATACATCAAGAATACATTTGAGCCCAAGCGATATGATTATGGTTGATAGAACCCCGCGCGCCGATAGGCCTGGGGCCACATTGTTCCTTGGACGGCGCCGTCGTCACACTACCGACCTTTAATAACACTTTTCCTTCTCCCACAGATCTCGTCTATTGATCGTGGCACAAGAACTAGTCGATCGACTCCGTATGGCGGAAACCCTTGCGCACCACACTCACCGGAATGGCCACCGGGCATGCCGCACCCCGCGCTCCAGTAAGCGCCACCATCACACTACCGACGGTAATTGATACTTTCCTTTCCCCACAGAACGCACCTCTTTGTGATATCACCCGAACTCAGTCATCGAACATACGCCATCGGTCGGGGCGTTGTGGTACATTTCGTCGAACCCACACCTCGCCCAGTCAGCTTCGCCTCGTCACCACCTCCACGCAGCCGCCCAACCTTAGCCGTCGAACCACAACAACAACAACAACAACAACGCACCACCGAAACAGAAAACTTCGACAGCAACAGCGACAGCACCGACGATGAACCTTTATTCTTTCTAAACGCCACACCTGCAGACAACCCCCAACCAGAAGAACACGAAACTTTCACCCAACCCTTCTCATTTGCGTCAATCTTTCCAAGTCCTCGTGTACGAGCCCCATCATTCGCTCCACCCATTCCACCCCATCTTTCCGTTCATTTAGGTTATCCTTCACCACCACCCGGTCGCCACGGATTTGGCCCACCACCACCCGATCATCACCCCCATCAACGCTTTCCACCGCCCCCATCTTCATAGTAACAATAAAATCACCGTTCATTGCTGTTTCTGTGTACTTCATAACAATAAAATTTATTTCTCACCGTTTATTGCTGTTTCTGTGTTTCGTTTCACATAATGAGCGCCAGCAGCATTCCAACTCATACACGCACAACACCATTCCAACTGCTGCCTATATTCCAACTAACACACATTCGTCGCTGCACACAGCCAGCTCTGACAGCCAATACACCAATCCCCAGCGGTCTCCAACGCCATAACCCTAATGCACGCGCATATGCGTCGCTGCGCACAGCCCAACTTATTCTGACAGCTCCGGCCCCCAGCTGCTATAACGATATTGCAACGCCGATGCACGCGTATCAGCTGTTACCAAACATCAGCTGTTCCCGAACGCCTGTCTATTACGCCGCGCATACTGGCGCACGGCCAGCTGACAGCCGAAATAAACATTTCTCCGGCCTTCCTACAAACAACGCTCATACTGCATAAACTCCAACAGCGCACACTGACATACGATACCCCATTCGCCAGTGAGTCGTGAAAACTAGGCCACCCGATTAACCTCCTGATCTCCAGTGCGCCAGGCACAACGACGCATAAACTAATCCGTCCGATTAACCTCGCTGATCCACCAGGCACGCCACTGCACCGCGTTACAGCCTAGAAGCTTCTAGAAACTTCTAGAAGCTTCTAGAACCTTCCCCACATCCCAGTATACCTAATTAATACTAATTAGTTAATAATTACTATTTTTAGTTATTGCTAACGTTCTCCTCCAATAATTGCACTACTCACTTATTACTAATTAGTACTTAATTACCCTAATTGTTTACCTAATTAGTACCTGATTAGTCACTAGATGTCGACACATTCTTTTCTAAGGAAACCCATCAATCACTTTGTTTTGACAGCTTTGTTGACAGATTTTTGCTCGCACATTACTGCTAAAAAAACGTAGGAATTCTACTTATAAAAAGCGAAAAAGCCTTTGATCTGGGGTCATGACCGGTGTTGCCGAAACCCTTACTACTACTTGTGTAGACTTGACAAGACTCGCCGAACATACAAGTGGTACACCAGAATTGACCGCAAGTGTGTCGCATGGGCTCTCTTCAATACGTTTGTGATCGAGGCGAAGTTCCGGCCCCATGGACGGAATAGCGATTTCCTGCAATTCACGGTTGAAGTCATCCATCAGCCGATCGGGGAGAACTCCTTCTGCAGCAAGAAGCGAGTTCGGCCATCGATATATGCCATTCTGCCCGCTCGTATCACAGACACATGTAACATGCCAGTGAAGGGAGTAGGCAAGGATCATGTGTGTGTCGTGTGTTCTGAAAAGCATCGTCGCTTTCTGCAAGAAAGACGGACACAGCCGAGTCGTCTGCAACACATAGACTACCAACAACAAAAGCCACTCTATCATCACTAAAACAGTTTGATTTTGTTGCAGGTGCAGACAATGCAAGTATCCCGACACCTTTGCCGACCGAAAATCATGTTTTACCGACACCTGTAAAGCCTAAAGTTTTGTCTCTGTTGTTGCAGGGGTATAACACGAAACTAACAGGCATCTTAGTTGCAGGTTTTACCAATGGCTTTCGCATTCCTTCCAGTATCCAAACAGATCCACCAAAGCATGATTATGAGAATCACAGGTCGGTCAGGGAGAACTTAGACATAGTGCAACAAAAGCTAAATAAAGAGAAAGATAAACAGAGAATTGCAGGGCCCTTTGCATCTGACTCTTTCCCGAACATGGTTTACTCTCCTTTGGGTTTAATCCCCAAGAAAGTAGAGGGTGAATTCCGGCTTATCCATGACTTTAGTTTCCCCAAGTTCAACTCGGTTAACTCTCACATACTTCCTGAATTCACAGCAGTCACTTTCCATATGTTGGACCATTGTATTGAACAACTTGTGTCTTTTGGAAAGGGAGCATATATAGCCAAGGCCGACCTGCAGGATGCCTTTCGAATCATACCCGTTTCGCCATTCGATTACAGGTTACTAGGTTTCAAGTTCCTGGGGAAAAGATATTTCGACACGTGTCTTCCCTTGGGTTGCAGTAATTCATGCCAAACATTTGAACTCCTGTCGGAAGCATTGCAATGGATTTGTCAGAATAAATTTCATGTCACCAACACGAGTCATATTCTGGACGATTTTGTGTTTTTTGGTAAAACATTCCCTGAATGTCATAACAGTCTCTCACGGTTTTTTGAGCTCAGTGAGATGGTTAACCTACCCATAAAGCAGACAAAAACGGTGTTACCTTCCACAGTAGTCACACTTCATGGTATTGAGGCTGACAATATTAATCAAACACTCGCTTTACTCTTGGACAAAGAACATTCGCTCGTCAAATGCTTAAAAACATGGCCAGGAGAAAGAAAGCCACCCTACGAGAGGTACAATCGATGATCGGCTCCCTTTCCTTCGCTTGCAGGGCAGTCGCGCCTGGTAGATGTTTTTAAAGACGAATAATCGATTTAACCAGGGGCAAGACGAGACCAAACCACCGCATCCGCCTCACAATTGAAGCCCGGAGAGACATATCTGCTTGGCTTAAATTTCTGCACACTTTCAATGGCACTTTGTCTTTTTTACAATTAGGACTTTTTTATCGGCTATCTCAGAACGTCACAAAGTATGTCGCTACCCCGATCCAACAAATGATTACTTTGTGATAAAGACGGTTATGGGTGTGGCACGCGCTTGCCCGCACGTCGACCAACGTCAGCCTGTCTCCTCTCATGATCTGTCTCTCATCATTAGAACAGTTCCAATGACTCTATGTTCTTCTTACACAGTTGTCTTGCTCCGGGCTATGTTCAGCCTCATGTTCTTTGGTTTTCTAAGAATAGGTGAGGTAACAGCTAGCCCGCATAATCTTTCGGTGACCCAATGTCGCATAAAACCTTCAAAATTACGCCTGGTTTTCCAGTCATACAAACACAGTGCAGGCCGCCCATTCAGCCTGGACGTCCTCCCCACGAGAAAGACAGCGTGTTCATATCGTAGGATGGTAGACTATATCAAACTCAGGGATCAGGATGAGGGGCCCCTTTTCCACACTGCCAATAAGTTACCAGTGCAGAAGACCGCTTTTGCTAACTATCTTAAAGCAGTGCCAGATAACACAGACTTAGCTGGCAAGAATATTTCACCACACTCATTCAGAATAGGGGCTGCGACGTGGGCAGCAAAAGCAGGTTTCTCATCAGAACAAATTATTCGAACTCGTACCAAAAATATATCCGGGTAGAATCAATCTCCAGCAAACAAGCCACATAAGACGTACCAGCCACTCAACATACAACTGACCACATGTAACTATTGTGTTTCATGACGAGTCTACCCATTCAATCAAACATTCGCCTGGTCGCTACACAATGGGACGGCGAGTCTGGTAGATCTGCAACAATCGGCAACCCCGGATGTGGCGGCGCTGCGACACTGAATGGGACGAACCTTCAAGGCTAGCTGAGCTCTTTGAACTTTACAAGTCGTAGAATGCAGTGGACAAGTGTGGTGGGACAGTCTCGTAGTGCCTCGTTCGTCTCGTGATGGAGGGTGGGTCGTGAGACGGCCATTTCTGGGGGGATTTGAATGTACGCCCATGTTTACATTGATTTATCTAAAAAAAGGCTGATTAAGTAACAAAGTAAATGTTTTACAACAATTCCAAACAACCTTCATATTTACATTCAAACAAAGCGGCATGTCTGCAGTTATTCAACACTGAATCTTCACCATTGTAGACATCCATACCAGTTCCAATTTCATAACATACATGACATTCCGGGATGCAAAATCCTTCTAGAAATAAATATATAACCACCCACTTAGATTTATGATATACTGGTTCCCATGTCCATGCTCACGATATTCACTGATGATCGTTGTTTCATACTATGTAGGGTGTTCTTATTTAAGAAATGCATCCCGCATCCTTGTACACTAAAAATAAACATGAAATCTTTCGTTCAATTTCGCTGAATCTTCACAAGAAACTCAGTATGCAGTGTTAACTGGCTGTCCAGAAACTCAGCACTGAAATGGTTAACCATACTTCCTTTTAGCGTACAACTTACACATATACAAGTAATTCGGTGAAAATGGCGGGAATTCGGCCAAGACTGAACTTGTCCACGACGTATAATCTGATACATTGTAATTAAGCTTGGGCGCGTTTTGTTGATTTAACGTAAGTGCTATTAATAGTACCACGTGCCTAGAAAACGGTTTCAACTAGAATACATACCAGCTACAGAGAAACAAGACTACGAAAAAAGCGAGTAAAGCATTATTAATTCAACTATGTGGTGTCTATCTGGCGGGTGGTATACGAAAGGTGGACTACTTACTGGTCTAGGTTATGACAAGCCAATATATTTCTAAAACCTACGTATATTTTACAATGACGTCATTATATACACGTGGTAAATATGTTAAATTGGCGCATACCTGCCTAGGTGTACGTGGTAATTCGGTCAAGCTGGTAGTAATTTGGAACTTGAGCACGTGTATATAGTCTCATTCAAAATCAGCATTAAATAGATAGGCGTGGTAATTAGGTCCAACTGGTAGTAATTTGATCATACTAGTAGGTATTTGAAACTTGCGCGGGTGTATAGGCTCAATGACGTCTTTAAATCGGTACGCGTGGTGAATTGGTCAAACTGGTAGTACTTCGGCTAGCAGGCATTTGGAACATGCGTTGGTAAAAACAGAGGTTTAAAAATACAGATAGGATAGCAAACACTTTTTATCTGATTACACTGTTAACTATAATATCAATGTGCCTAAACTGTCTTTGGAATTGATGCCTGGGTGAGGCAGACCGCGCAACGAAGCTGAGCTCTCTGGAGCATGCAGACCTAACACGTCTTCCTCCCAATAACTTGGGAATGTGAGATTGACTTGACAGAATTTGATAGGCGTGCCCATGTAGCTACTCACATAAGCCCAGAAGAACTACAGAAGTAGTGAACAGTATCGGCGGTTCAATGAAGATATCCCCTACCATCTTCGCAACAGACCACGCAGCGTTGTACAACACTGTCTGCGTGCACACGAAGCAGCCTCTGCTTACAATTTACACGACTTCCACATGGTAGACCACCACAAGTTCGAGGTTTGCAGTGAACGTGATCCCAATATCTGTTATGAAGTAGACTTCGGATCACCTGAGAAGCCACCATCATGCCAGTGTTGGGCATTCAGATCTTCAAACCTGACATGCAATCACGTCTTTGCGATCTTCAAGGAACACAACTATGGACATGGATGTCACCTGCCAGACTCCCGTCAACGTTGTTGTTGTCCAACCTACAAATGAAGACACTGATATTATAGGACATGAAGACAGTACACAGCAGCACAGTGCACCTGCAAGGGTGGACAGGAAAGAGGAAGGAAGCCTACATAGAGCACAGCAGAAACTGCGGACCGCACTAAAACAAATGGCGTTTCCATACCAGATATGCCGGTACAAGAATTGGCCACTTCCTCTGTGACATCTGCCAACTGCAGGAGGCGAGGGATGTTGACACCGACACCAGCACTTCCAGCTAGTTAGGCTGCGTCTCTGTAACAACACCATATCTTGACACGCGCTAAATCTCGTCATGCACTATAGACTACATATATATTATAAAAGACTGACTGTTGAAATGCGTTTAATGAAGACTTTTTATTGTTGACATTCAACTTGGACTCTCTTTTATATAGACTTTTTATTGTTGACATTCAACTTGGACTCTCGATAAGCCAAAGGGCTTCCTTGTCCACCTGCCATCTAGAGTTAATTCTCTGGATGGCAATCTTGTTAAATCTTGTTAAATCTTGTTAAACTGTTTTGGGAGGATACAGTTTGTTTACGTGACAACGTGTTGCTTTCCAATGCAAGGCCTCGTTCCTATTACTAATTAGATGGATATGTGCATAAGGTTATTCGTGATGACACCCTCACAATTATTGAGGTCGCCATTCAGGGATTTGTGTGACTGGTGTGCGATGTTGGTCAAGATTGAGTTGATGAATTTGAAAGTCGTTTCTGTTTTGTTAAAATATATTTGGGTTATAAGTATTTTAGAATACACATTGTCTATATGATGCGTGTAGTCAGGAAAGTTTAAGAATACATGTATAGCATAAAATGTGGCATTACAAGCAGTAGCAAGGACTCAGTTGGAAATGACTGCATGGAAGCAGCCACATTCCAGGGCTAATACTAATAGCGTATATATATATGTGAATTGAAACTAGTTAGATTCGAAATTTCAATACACAGTATTTCATTAACTTTAAAATTGATTACTTATAAAATGGTAGATTTGAAAAACGTAATTGATGTGATTATGTTTTGAACAGAATATATAGTTAGTATAGTGAGGCTGTGATAAGACATGACTTGGAGACAGACGGACCAACCACGGATTGGACCTATGACAGACACACCAATGACAGACGGACCTTTAACAGATACATGACAGATAGATGAACTTACATGAGACAGACGCACCTATGATAGCCTTACAACAGACAGGCGAACCAGACAGACAGGCGGACCTACAACAGACACATACGACAGACAGGTGGACCAATGGCAGACCTATGACAGACAGACCAACATACATACACACCTAGGATAGACAGATGGACCTGTGACATAGAGTAAGACCCACGACAGACATAATACACAGACGACAGAAAGGTAACATGGACAGATGGTGTCCAAACAGACTTACATAGTTTTAAAAAAATGGCCATGTTCACATTTTGTTTGTTAATTTTGACTTCATATAAATTTTTTGTATGTTGATATATTGTGTACTTTTATAAGACATTAAAGAAATATATAATAATATATAATACGTCTCATACCTAACCTGCACAGTTCCGTGACTAATGCTGCATTGTGCCCTCTAGTTACACTGCCTCCTTTCAGTTTAAAGAAAATATTCTTTGTTCACATTTCCATGTCCTATGTGGATGCATTTACACTTCACAAAATTGAATAACATTTGCCATTTTTCAGACCATTCGACCAATTTGGCTAAATCATCCTGTAAAGTGTGTTTATCTACATCTTTTACTTAACTGGCCTAAATTATTAGCAGTGTAGGGTTAGTGTTATGTTCTAGTATAACTATAGATGTAATTATCAAGTGACAGTGGTGCACATGTTTATTTCGTATCAGCGCGACACACAGACAGACAGACAGCGATAGTCCATGTCACACAAATGCGTTGTGTATAAGCTGTGTATAGTATTTGCACAAGTGTCTGCCACATACATTACAGTTAGTATAGGGTACAATAGTTTTCATAAAACATCCGGTAATCACCATAATCGCCGGCAGTATCATGAATATGCAGAACCGAGAACGTCCCACATAATCAGCATAATTGTGCTCTACTCTACTAGTCAGTTATGGTGGCGCATTCTACTTGGCATACTCACTTTTCGAATAAGACTGGAACGAGCTATGGAAGGTGGCATTATCATGATTTACTAAAACATGAACTAACATATTTCACAAACTGGCAGGAAATCAGCTTTCCATTTCCCTCCATTTTTCGCACGTTAACCCGCTAACGGCGCCGTATCTGAAAGTGCACGTAAATGGGTGACGTCATGTGCATGAACAGTCGGGAATTTAACGTTTCCCCTTCTTTGATAACTGTGCAAATGTCTGACCTTCACCTTTGAGGCGTTGTAGAAGTGCCACCCCATCGATGGTGTTTGCATTAGGCTGTGGCACAGTCTCAGCAGCTGATACGCTCTGTGCCAGAGCTTCAGGTAGAGTGTAGAGTTGACTTGGTTGTTTTTTGAATAGAACCATCCGGTGTCGCCAAAGCCCATGGTATCGGGCCCAACGTGTACGCCAATACATCTTGTAGATCAAGGTCACGAGCCTGCGCAGCGAGTATCATGTTCACAAATAACCGCCGGTCAGCTTCCAGGACAATCTGTTTACCTTTTTCAGGTGTCAGGTTAATGTTCTTCTTCAAGTCAGACATTTTTTTCAACTTCAGCTTGTTAATTTTCTGATGAAACGGCTGTTTCGGTGGATCTGCATCGAGACAGTCCTTCTTGAATTTCGCATAGGCCTCTTTTCCAACTGTGTGCGCTTGCTTGATGTCTTTGGCAACCTCCACTGATGCGAATCTCCCGCTTGAGATGCTGACAAGTTCGGGATGATTCCCACTCATTGGATTAATCCATTCTTCTTCTAGAATATGAATTGCAGAATTTACGTCAGAATGGTCCCTCTGAATGCGGTTAGCCTGAAGATCAGCATGGGTGAAATTTGGATTCGGCTGAGTGACCATCTCTCCCATTTTAATATCCATTTTTTTTCATAAGTGTCAGTGATTACGGAACTTTTATTTTATACTTTCATGAATAAAGTTTGTTTTTCAAATATTTTTACTCGTGCTATATTGTAAATTACGTGATAATTCCACTTACAAGTCTAATTATTACAAATCGAACCCTATGCTTACCTAACGGCTTTCATATGCGCCCGTGTCTGAGGCTGAACCTATAATGCTGCCATCTGTTGGAAGACAATGATTATCTGCTCCTGTTGGCACTACCCCCCCGCTGTCTTATTCTTTTTGATTTTACCGACATGCTCAAATTTGACAGCTTTGGGCATAGGTAGGTGTCTTATAGCAAGGAAATCTCAAAATCACTCTTTTCTGCCATTTTTTTTTAAAACGGCATTTCAAAACTGATGTTTTTACCCCGAAACTGACCATTTTGACACCAAAAAACGTATATTTTTGCCCCAAAATGGCCGTTTCTAAATAAGAACAGAGTTCCATTTGTTCAGTCACTTTACTAAAGAGAAAGCGTGAAATGACAATAACTAAACAAGTATTGAACAGGTTGAAATGCGAGTGTGTAATGGTTCCGTTTCTAGTAGCGCTTGCGCACTGGTATAAGGGACCGGTTATTATGCGGGAGCAAGGGACCGGTTATAATGTTCTCTATCTCCCTCCGAGTCTTTATGCTACTGGATAAAGGCTGATAAATGTTTATTGACTATCCCATGGAGTAGTCCTTGTGCCAGGTAGGCACGCTGGTCGCTCTGGTGGATCGTCGTTGACCAATTGCTGGTGCTGGTGGTTCCACGTCAGGCTCCGATGGGGGTGGAGATCTCGGGGTCTGTGGGGCTGGTGGTGGCGTCTGGAGGATCGCGCGCCTCGGTGTGTCTCGTCCTGGGGTTGCAGGCGTGACTGTAGCGGGCGGTGTCTTGCGCTGGGGTGTTCTCGCTGACGTCAGTGTCGGTGGCGGTGTGTGCCCCGTCTGCGTCGCAGATGTCGCAAGGTCGTTTTCGAGGTCAGGTAGTTGCGGTGTCACGACGGGTGTTGGTACGGTGACGCGGGTTGCTAGGTCGTCATAGATCGATCGGGTTGGCGGCCGGTCGTAGTGAATTGGGCTGAACTTGCGCAGGAATTTCCTGTTCCGAAGTGTGACTCTGCCCGATCCGTCAATCTTGATCGCGTATTGGTCGTGCTGACGTACCTCAACGATACTGCCCGTCTTGTCCCATTTGTTGGGGGTGAGGTCCTGTCTGGTTCTGTACGCGGACTAAGTCCCCTACCGCGAGTGGTGGAAGGCGTTTAGTGTGCTCCGCCCAGGTTTCAGCTGTGCGGATGTGGCGTTTACGGAGGGCTTCCTCCCTTGCTTTGAGTGTCTCACGCCAAGTCTCATGTGGTCTGTATTTCCCGGGGATAATCGGGATGAAATCGCGTGTCGGGCGGCCGAAGACACACATTGCCGGGGAGATCTTTGTGTCAGGGTCGGGTGTGTTGCGATATTGTAGTATCGCTATCTGCACAGCGTCAGTGTCCAGTTCTCCCTTCGGACCGGTGTTGTCGGTGATGAGTCGTTTCATCGTCTTCACCCCAATCTCTGCACGACAGTTGCTGTGGGGGAAGGCCACCGATGATAGGCGGTGGTGTACGCCCCATCTGTGCAGGAAAGACCTGGTCTCGGTAGAGGTGAACTCCGGACCCCCGTCCGATGCGAGCTCTTCTGGCGTCCCGTACGTCACGAAGGCGCGACGTAAGTGGTTGATGAGGCCGGTGGCGCCACCTGTCGACTGCGATATGATTGGCCAGTTTGAGTATCTGTCCACCGTCACGAGGTAGTGTACGCCCCTGTGTACGAAGAAGTCCGAGCACACTGCCTGGAAGGGGTAAACGACCGGGATCGGTGGGATGGGCGGCGCTCCAGGTTGTGAGGGTGCCATCCGGTGGCAGTGTTCGCAATTTTTCCGAGTGGTGCTGATGTCGGCCGATATGCCTGGCCAGAACACAGAGGATTCTGCACGGGCGGTCATCATCGATACGCCCTGGTGGGCAGCGTGTAGGGTGCTCAGTACCTCACCGCGGAGTGAGGGCGGTATGATAACCCTGTCCTTGTATAGGATCACTCCGTCTGTCGATGTGATGTTTTCGCGGTACTGGTGATAGTCGCGAATCGTCTCTGGCATCTCGATCTTCGAGTCGGGGATGCCGTCGGTTGCCATTTCCTCCAGTGTGTGCATATCGACGTCGCTGCTGGTAGCCTCCCTGACACGGTCCCATGTCACTGATCGCAATGATTCGAGGCCCGCGGCACACCATGTCAGGTTGTCCTCCTCGACGTCGTCGTCGTCGTCGTCATCCGGTTCGACTCGGCGTAGGAGAGATAAGACGTTGGTGTGCATGCTGGGTGGTAGGTGGTTCACTATGGCAGCATTGTCGTCTTGTAGGTTCATGAGTGATGGTAGCGCGGTGCCGACCGGCCTACGTGACATGGCATCTGCCGCCTTGTTCTTCATGCCTGGGACATGTGTGATGCGGAAGCGATAACGCAGGGTCTTCTCCTTGAGGTTCCTGAGGCGGGGGTTAGGTATGTCGTCAAGGGCTCTGTCCGCAAGGAGTTTCAGCAGCGGCTTATGGTCTACCGCTACGATCAAGTTCTCGCAACCCAGCACGAAGTAGCGCGCCTTGTCCAAGGCGTCCGCGACTGCGAGGGCCTCGCCCTCTATGGGCGCGTGTCTGGATTCTGCTGCGTGTGTAAACCTGCTGCCGACCAGGGTTATTTTCCACCCGTCGTTGCAGCAGAAGGGTCTGATTGGTGAGCATCGGCAGTGCTTTTGAAATAGCCAGAATCCAATGCCCTCCTTCGACCAGTCTGTGGCGATGCATGTAGGCTTGGTCTTGTCAAAGATGCGGACGCCGCGCTCGATTTCTTGAACGATCACGTCCTTCGACTCGCGGAATATGTCCTCTAACTCCGGGGACCACTTGAAGCGTTCTCCATTTTTCAGGAGCTTCCGGAACGGATGCATTCGTTCGGCCATGCTGAACGCGTAGGCCACTTGATTGACCAGCCCGAACCACGATCTGACGTCGGTGATGTTACGCGGTTGTGGGAAATCGCGGATCGCCTCCAGGTAGCGGCTGCATGGTCGCACGTCAGTCATGTTGATCGTGAAGCCTGCAAAGTCCGCTGTGGGTGCGCTGAAGACGAACTTCTCCGGGTTGAGGATGATTCCATTCCGGCCACATATATCCAGCCATTGGACCGCCTGGAAGTAGTTCTCCTCGATCGTATCTGACCATAGTAGCGTGTCGTCCACGCACTTGGTCTTGTCACCAATGTCCGCGACGATCTCGTCGTATCGTCGTGTATAACCATCTCCTGACGCTATATACCCTTGTGGAGCCGATAGGTACCGGTAGCGTCCCCATGGAGTGATGAAGGTCGTCTTGTGGCGGTCGTCCTCGTGTAGAGGGACACTGTGGTAGCCGTTCCATGCGTCGAATACGGTCTTGCGTTTCCCGTTAGGTATGCGTCTCGCCTGGTGGAACGGGGATTGGGTGTGGTGGGTTTCGCGGAACGCATGTTTGTTCAAGGCCTGGAAGTCGATGGTGCGTCGCGGCTTGCCGTTCTTTTTCGCGCAGATTACCATGCGGTGACACCATGTCACCGGCGTACCGATGGGTACTTCCTCTAACACGCCGAGACGAACGTCTTGGTCAAGGCCTGCTTTTACCTCGTCTTGCCAGTGTATGGTCACGGGGATGGGAGTGTGATGGGCAACCGGCGTCGCATCCTCATCGAGTATAAGACGTAGCGGCGGGCCAGTCATTCTCGGTAAGGGCTGGTGCGGGCACGTATTGAAAGTGCTCTGAGCGTATATTCTGAGTAAGTGTTTCTGTAAGGTTTCTCTGTTAGCCTCGGTCGCCGGCATGGGGAGTGTGGTCGGCTTGGTCGGCGGCTCTGCACGTCGCGGGCAATCACACAATTCAGAGGTCGCCAGGTTGACCTCCCCGAGTGTTGGGAACTTGTCCGAGATCATGCCCAGGTCCACGCTAGCTGCGCGGGAGAGGAATATGCGGTCCGAGGTGTCTGTCACGTACGCGATTTGGCGCGTCTCCAATCTCCGAGTGCAACTGTTACCGGCGAATCTGACCACCACAGCTCCGAGAATACGAATTCCCTTGTTGTTCGCAGCCTTCATAGTCATGGATACGGGTATGAAGTCCTTGGTACTCAGGCCCATTTGTTGGGTGACTCCAATGCCGATCAGGCAGCTCTGACAGCTCGTGTCGGCCATGACAGGCAGGGATACTGCGCGGGTGCGTTTCAGGAGGTCAAAACCCAGCGCTTTGTAATCTTCGCGCTCGTTGGTAAGAGTGAGGTTGATGTACGGCTGCGGGTTGGACGCGCGTTTCGTCCATTTATCGCACATATCATCGTACAGATGGAGAGCGAGGGGGAGTGTGCGTAACCCGTCGCCCGCGCTGTCCATGGTGACCGTGCATAGCTCGACGAAGGCTGCCGTTTGCTCGTCATACAGCTCGTCTGTCTCCTCAGATGGGTGCTTAGTCGGTCGTCCGCTCAGGCACGCCTTGTCGAGGTGATTCTGGCGGCCACACTTCTGGCACTTTTTACCATACGCGGGGCACTCGGTGCGTCTGGTGTGCCACAGGGGCGTCTTGCCGTGACCCACCTCGCCGCAGTAGATGCACACCCCTTTGGGCTTGGCTTTCGGTTTCTCCGGCCTGGCTCCTCCCCTGTTGCGGACGTTCTGCTGTTTCCCCCGCCGATACGAGCTGCTGATCGCATCCGTGTTCTGAATGTCGAGTAGACGCGATGCCGAGCGTTTTCCAGACTCCTTGGCCTCGATATACTCAATCATGTCCTTTAATGGCATGTCCTGGTTCTTTTCACCGAGCAGATCAAGTTGTATCTCTTGGTCTGAAATGCCGCGGGCAATCACATTGCGTATAATCTCTTCAGTGAAGTCGTTGACTTGATCGCACTCCGTCTTAGTGCACTTCATCTCGTACTTGCATGTGTCCGCCTGTCCCTTGATACGGGCGTAGAACGACCGGATGGGCTCCTCGTGTCCCTGCCGCATGTTAGACAGGGCTACCCGAGCTACCATAGTGTTCTCCGCTCGGACGGCGAGTGCCTTCATGGCGGTGAGGACGTCTTTTTCGTCACTGCTCATTAGGCTCTTGCCCGCTGCGCGAGTGAGGTCTTTTCTCAACTCCTCCTCGCAGCATTCCAGTAGTTGTGCGACTATGTCGGGTCCAACAAGTTTAGTACCCGTCTTGTACTCACCCCAGCGGGTTATGAAGTATGACCAGGCCTCGCCCATCCCGGCCAGTGCTACGGAAGGACGCTTGAGTTTCTTCATCTTCGCATTCGCGCCCAGCGCCCGGGGGACTGCGACGTGCACAGTGGCGTGTACACTCAGCATAGCAGCCACCACTGCCGCCTCTGCGTGCATAGCCGTATAGTCACAATCCTCGATCGGACACTCAACGTTCACAGGCGCCATCAAGTTGTTTAGTTATAAATAAGAACAGAGTTACATTTGTTCAGTCACTTTACTAAAGAGAAAGTGTGAAATGACAATAACTAAACAAGTATTGAACAGGTTGAAATGCGAGTGTGTAATGGTTCCGTTTCTAGTAGCGCATGCGCACTGGTATAAGGGACCGGTTATTATGCGGGAGCAAGGGACCGGTTATAATGTTCTCTAGTTTCCATGGCAACCGTTGAGAAAAATTTGGATTAAATGGAATCAGAAAATCAACACTTATAGTGGTCATAATTTCCACTTGAAGAATTTTTTTCTAGCTGTACATTCCCTTTTTTAAAAGGACAATTTCAAAAAAACGTGATTTTACCCTAAAAAAGCATATTTTCTCACAAAAAAGGTATAAAGCTACCACTTGGGAATGTCCATCATACTGAAAAATGTGCCCAAGATAATGTTCTTTCAAAAAAATATAGTGAACCTTTGTCCCTCAAAATGGTACTGGCATGTGTATTGGCCCATGGACTAATTGTCTAATTGGCTCCAACGATCACGAACTCGACCCTAGTGTATAAGATGATTCTTAAAGGTGATTAATGTAATAAATTGGGTGGTAAGACATACTGACGGTAGTGTTTTGGAATTGGATAGTGTTTTGAACGTAGTAAGGGTCGTGGTTTGAACTTAACAGTAGTGTTTTGAGGGTACGCTGAAAACACCACGGTAGTGTTTTGAGAGTACGCTCAAAACACGACCGTAGTGTTTTCAGCGGGGTAGGGTAGTGTTTTGAGCGTCCTACACCGGCCCGCAAGACCGGCAGCATTTTAAAAAGAAAATGATGGAGCACTTGCATGTCTAGTATCCGGGCCAACCTCGATTTCGTCATTATAACAATACGTTTGCCTAAATTTGATAACTCGTCAAGATCATCCCAGGCATATTTATATTACGAAAGTATTGCGTCTTAGCACAATTTTGAGGCCTTAAAGAGCGACCCGTTTTGTGACAGTCTGCGCCGAGCGATATACCAGCGTGCATACTGTTGCAAACTTGGTTGCTATCTGGGCTTCTAAAGTGCGCTAAGACGCGATACTTTTGTAACGCAAATATGCATGGGATGATGTCGGATAATGGTATCAAAATTTTGCCAAAATTTTGTCGAAGTCGAGGTCGGCCCGGATACTATATAGACAAGCAAGCACTTCAACAAAAAAATAAATATCATGCTAGAACATTGGGAATGCATGGGCTTAAATTAAAGGTAATGGCTTATGGATCACACGACTTTAAAAAATATTATTAAGGTATATTTAATATATCAAAATATATTGCAATTTAAAGACGGCAAGACGAATTTTTGTGTATCTCTTACAATGGCTTAATGGACTCATTTTTGTGTTTTCTGTGGATAAATATTTCCCTTAAAATGTCATAATGTTTATATATATATATATATATATATATATGTTTAAATACTGTTTTCATGGTTTCAAACACATTGACGGGAGCAATAAATCTACAGTATTTAATATTTTTAATACTAATTATATAACCAAATTAATGCAATGAATTGGCTACTTTTAATAATGTAGCATGCAAACTCAACAGACCAACACGTTTCAATTAAAGGCCATAATGCCCATGATTATGAAGACATTTATATATATTATGCAATGTGTATAACCACATTAATAATGGTAATAAATATACATTAACAAATAGTTTAATTAATTAGTCAATATTGGCTAATTAGGGCCCGCCCGAGTTCAGAAGTCACAAGTGCCAACAATGGTGACATTTGTGTTCTTCCAAAAGGGAAATTTAACGTAAAAGCATGGTACAAAATGAAGTTGGAAAACCAAAAAAAATGTCGAGCTGATCAATGCTGACAGATTGATTTAATTTCGTAGTGCCTGCACTGTGAAAGGATCGAGTGAAGAGTTCGAAACCGCATGAAGCCATACACAGTGTCAGCTATCATCACCGTCCAGCTGGATTCACCCGACAGTTCAACTCGGATTCAACTGGAGTCACTGTCAGTGACTGGAGCGAATGTTTCTTAGAGCCTGACAGTGCAGTGCTCATGCAGATGATGGCAACGGTTCAGAGTAGTCCCCTGCATACATTCGTGTTGTGGTGTTTGTTGTAATTGGCAATATTAATCTTTTTCTGTCACAATAAACTGCATGTTGCTATGTTGTTAGTTTATATTCACTAGCTGGTTCATTAATCTGAATAGTGTAAATATGCAGGGAATGAGGACAGACTTGGCGTGAACTAGTATATAAATAATTAGTATGCGTTACAGCTGCTGATATATAATATACTCGTATAATTATGTTAATATTTGGACCACCAACGTTTGTGTGGGACCATCAACTTTTGAAAGATGAAGGTCTGACTGACCACCAACTTTTCAGCTAAGGTGTAGAACACTGACTGATAGGCCGTGCGCAAGGCTCGTAGAACAACCAACATCATTGGCGCGATACCCAGCTGGGATTTGCCGATTATAAATATCAAACAGAAACAGATTACAAAGTTATCACAGATAGCCAATTGCCCTACGAAAATTCTCCAGGAAATCCCCGGGGCTTATTGCTACAAATTGAATATATTATTAGTAATTAAGAAAGTGGACGCTGTATTCTTTAATTGTAAGTTTCTTGTAAACGACGCAGAAAACGAATGATTTTTGTCGACGAGTTCAGTAGGTAACGAGTTCAGTTCGTGCAAACGACACCAACTTCCGGCGTCCGCTTGGCGGGAAGTAATCCCAGGGCGAGACAGAGATGTGGTGTGTAATTAGAAAGGTTTGTTTCTAGTGGTTTTATGCGAATCACACAGCGCTTATACATTCAGTAGGTTATTTAACTATTTTGGATGCTTCCATTCGAATAACTGCTTTGACTTGTCATAATAAGTTAAACTTTGTTATGGCTTGAAATGATAAAGCATGTGGCGTGCAATGTTTCGTTTTGGCTAAGCCTAAAGTAAAGATGTCTGATGTGCAGTTTCGACTTTGCCTCTTGGTCCGCATCTCGAAAAACCACGAAATCAGTCACCTACAGTCGCCAAACTTCACATCATATATCTACTACACCCATACCACACGGTTGCTACGTGATCAAAAATTAGCATTGTAGTCATCATCAAAAAGTACTAGAAATTAACTCGTTTTTGCATGCGGACATTAGTTTCGCTTAAAACTCCGATAGGTGGCGTATTTAATAAGATTGCCATCCAGAGAATTAACTCTAGATGGCAGGTGGACAAGGAAGCCCTTTGGCTTATCGAGAGTCCAACCCTTTTATCTACATATATCCAGCCCTTCTGAGGTATGTGTCGATTTTATTTTTAAACATATTCACACTACTAGCACCCACACAATCATCAGATAATCTGTTCCAGTCATTCACAGTCCTTTGACTTTGTGAAAATGAGAACGTTCTTACGTCTAATCTACACTGCTCCTTTACTAATGTAACTTCATGTCCTCTAGTCTTTCTATCTTTCTTAACTGAAAAAAAAACATTTCTGTCAATATTTTGATAACCATTCAATATTTTAAACACTTCTATCTGATCTCCTCTCCTAATCATTTTAGTCGCTCTCCTCTGTACTCTTTCTAGCATATCTATGTTCTTCTTGCGGTATGGCCTCCACGCTTGTATACAATATTCTAAATGAGGCCTAACTATTTTGTACAGCGGTATTATTAGTTCTTTTTCTTTATATGCTATATTTCGCCTAATCAATCCAAGGATTTGATTTCCTTTTGAAGCTGCAATTCCACACTGCTCTGAAACCTTCATATCAGCACTAATTGTCAGCCCTAAGTCTTTTTCTTTTATAGTAGTACTTAGTACAGTTCCCCCCATTGTATATTCTACATATTCGTTCCCATGTCCTGTGTGAAGGCATTTACATTTCCCAAAATTGAACAACATTTGCCACTTTTCAGACCATTTGATCAACCTGTCAAGATCATCTTGTAAATGCTGTCTATCCCCATCACTTTTAATCCTTCTAAACACTTTTGTATCATCTGCAAATTTCAACACCTTGCTAGCTATATCATCGTCCAAATCGTTTATATATATTAAGAATAATATAGGTCCCAGTACTGATCCCTATGGAACCCCACTCAAAACTGATTTCCAGTTTGCAGCCTCCCCATCAACAACTACCCGTTGTCTTCTGTCAATCAGCCATTTTTCTATCCAGGTAATTATACCATTTCCTATGCCATGGGCCTTTATTTTAAGCAGTAATCTTTGATGTGGCACTTTGTCAAAAGCGTTTTGAAAATCTAAGTAGTTGATATCTACTGGTGATCCATCATCTACCCATTTAGTGATATCTTCCAAAAAACAACATATTTGTTAAGCATGACCTCGCTTTTAGAAACCCATGTTGAGATGGGTTTATCAAGTTATGTTTAACAAGAAAATCCACCTTGTGATCTTTAATTAGTCTTTCTAATAATTTACAAATCACCGATGTTAAACTAACTGGTCTATAATTATTTGACTTGTTTCTCGAACCTTTTTTAAATAACGGTATAATGTTTGCTTCTTTCCATTCTAAAGGAACCACTCCCTCTTCTAATGAGAAGTTGAAAACTGTTGCAATCGGTATGCTAATTTGTTCTACAATTTCCAATAGTAGTTTGGGTGGCAATACCATCCACTCCAGGTGATTTATTATCCTTCATAGCCTTAATTTCTTAGCTACCATTTCTGGGGTTACAATTAACTGTCTTAAATAGTCTGATTCTGCCTCCTTGAACTTAGCCTCTGGTACTGGCAGTGAACTAGTGTCTTCTCTGGTAAACACTGAACTAAAATACTAATTCAGGTCTTCTGCCATTAAGACTCCTGATATTATATTTCCAGCGCTATCTTCTAGAGGACCGACCTTATCCTGAACTTTCTGTTTGCTTCGAACATACGCATAAAAACTGTTGCTGTCATGTTTTATATTACAAGCTAATTTATGTTCATAGGTTCTCTTTGAATTTCTAATTTCAGCTTGGTTTAGTGCTTCTTTATAAATGTTGTAGTCTTCATCATTTCCAAGACATCTATATGACTTCCACATCATTTGTTTATACTTAATTTTTCTAATGGCTTCTTTCGATAAGTGTTTCTTTTTTGACCGTTTTCCTTGTTTTTTGAAGGGTACAAATTTATCGACTTAATTTCACTCTTTAATATATTCCAGCATTCTGTTGCCGTCTTATTTTTCATTGTGTTATTCCAGTCTATCTTTGCTAAATATTTCCTCATGTCCTTATACCTTCCTTTGTGGAAATTTCTCCTATACTGCTTTTTACTATTCCTTTCTGATTTTACTTTGATGGTAAAATGTATCTGGTTGTGATCGCTACTCCCCAGTGGCTCACATATCTTGACATTGTCAACTAATTCATTCTGTGAGGACAAAACTATGTCTAACACATTCTCACCCCTGGTTGGTTCTAGCACATGTTGAGAAAGGAATGTATCTTGAACTAAAACTAAAAACTTGTGGTCCTCACTCCCCATACTCTGTAGAGATTTCCATTGTATATGCCCGTGGTTAAAATCCCCCATAATAATACAGTCCCGTTTGCTTACTTCCCTTATAGCGTTTTGTATTTTTTCATTCTCTTCTATGCTTATGTTTGGACTTCGATAAACTAACCCAACTGTTAGCGTTGAGTTTCCTGTAACTATGTTACACCAAACAGCTTCTTCGCAATCTGCTTCTCTTTCTAATTTTATTTCATAAGCCTGAATAGATTCTTTAATATATAAAATAACTCCACCTCCCTTTCTTCCTATTCTATCTTTTCTAAACATTACATATCCTGTCAGTCCCAATTCAGCATCTGATATATCGGTGGTGGTCCAGGATTCGGTTATACCTATTATATGAGGGTCAATATCTTCTACCATAATGTTTAGTTCATTTCTTTTGTTTACTATACTCCTTGCATTTAAACAAACACATTTATATCCAGCTTCAGAAGAGTTTTCCAGACTGTCATTTGCTGATTTATTTGTGCTGTCTTTATCTATGCCTCCATTTTCAGGCTTTTCTGTAAGTCCCCCCTGCGAATCTAGTTTAAATAGATACAACCTGTCCCACTGTCAACAGATCGCAGCAGGTTCTCTGAGAAAACTGCTGCCCCCTTTCCACTAAGATGGAGGCCATCTCTCATGTACATATCTTCCCTCCCAACAAAGTATCCCCATAAATCTGTGAATCCCACCCCTCTTCCTCACACATCTGCTCAACTAGTGCGTTGATCGCCATCCTCTTACAGTTTCTATACGTTGCCCCCCTTCCTCCCATTACTGGCAAAATTCCTGACAGAATAACCTGTTCAACTCTCGTCTTCTTTACCTTCCTCACTAACTGTCTATACTTCTGTATTATCGCAGTTGTTACCTCCCTATCAGCATTATTTGTTCCTACATGTACCAGTATAGACCCCCCCTTGCCATGTCCCAATACCTTCTCTACCCTGTCAGTTACATGTTCAATCCTAGCCCCCGGTAAACAAACAACGATGTCCTTCCCCTCGCTCAGTGCCTTGTCCGTCTTTCTCACAATGGAGTCGCCCATAAACACCCTCTCTTTCCTCATTGCCCCCTCAATCACTGCCTTAGAATAGCTCCTTCTTCGGTTTGCATCTGTCTGGTTGTTGTCTTTCCCCCCTGTCGACTTCTCTCCTGTCACATTCTCTTCCGATCCATTCTTTCCTGTCACTTTTTCTCTTGTTACCTTCCCTTTTATCGACTTCTCTTCTATCACATTTGCTCTCACTTCCTTTCGTCCCTTCTTCGTTCGTCCCATCTCGTTTTCCTCTCTCCTCTCCCTTCCCATCTTCCCTCCCTCCTTCTCTACGGTCACTTTCTTCCCTGTCACCTTCACGCTTATCACGTTTTCTGTTGTCGATTTTCCAATTTCTTCCCTTCCAGTCACCTTCCCTCCTCTCAATCTCCTTTCCTCAGTTTTCTTGCCGCTGCTATTCTCCTTCAGTCTTGCAGTATTCTCACCTCTCTCCCTGTCGTCTCTCTCCATTCGACCTGCCTCCTTGCTAATTCCCATCTCCATTCCCTTCACAATATCTGTCAACCTAACTATCTCCTTCTGCAGACACTCCACCTTCCAACACCCAATGCACTGAAAGGTGAATCCTTCCTCCATGGTTTCTGCCCATGACTTCCCACAGCCGGACAATGCAAAATCTACCCAGCTGTGGCAGTGATCGCACACCAAGTGTCGCTTTGCCTTGACTTGCCGCTTGCAAGGCGCCATATCCCGATCAGAATTTATTTAATAACTTAACTAACTTAGTCTTTATAAAGACTGTTTCCTATGTACTACAGCACACTTTAGGTTACAAATTTCAATTACACAGCCAACTATTTATCCTGATACGAACGTTAACATTACCGGTAGTGACCTAACTTAAATACAATCAATGACGTTACGTTAGCCTGCTTTATTTATTTAGGTTACGCCGCCCGATTATCGCCCTTGCTTAATTTTAACAACAATGCTACCTAATCAAAATATCTAGCAAGTACTGGCTTACACAGATATTATCTTATGTAAGTAGTTTGGTGGTTGTTACTTTATCTCCTATATATTCTACCACATAATCAGGTTTGTTAAATCTTGTTTACAAATTATCGAAGCCTAAGTGAGTTACCCTATTATCACTCACTATACTAAGGTATTCTAAAATACTATAACTAACTAACTTTAAGCACAACTGCCACTCAATATATGTTTATTGCAACTTTATGAATGATGTTGAGGCAAGAATAATACTTATCAATCAGTAATTCAACTTGTTTATCAACTTTTCTGCACCACCAATTTCTACGATCTATCTCCGCCAAATATAGCCTCGAATACGCCAAGATGGAAGAAAGGTTAGATCTGCCATGGGTGAATTTAACTTGGATGATGGCACAACAGCAAAGACAGACCAAGAGAAAGCAGACACACTAAACAAATTTTTCACAAGTGCGTTCTCACATGAAGATCTGACGGAAATTTCGACACTCGAAGACAAACATAATGGAAACCTGCTGATCAGCATTGAAATCACAGCAGAAGAAGTCCTGGCTAAATTAACCAACTTAAAAACAAACAAGTCACCTGGTCCAGACAGATGTCACCCGTACGTTCTACATGAACTGAGAAATGAACTGGTGGAGCCCCTCCTTTTGATCTTCAACAGGTCATTGAAGGATGGAGTGCTCCCAGTTCAATGGAAGACAGCACACGTAACAGCCTTACACAAGAAGAACTCAAAAAGACATGCTTCCAACTACCGGCCAATCAGTTTGACATGCATAGCATGTAAGATTATGGAAAGCATTATTCGAGACCATCTCCTGACTCATATTACTATGAACAACATGTTCCACAAAGATCAGCATGGATTTAGACCAGGCAGGTCATGCACCACCCAACTCATCACACACGCCCTTCCCGTGTGATGTTAACCATTCCATTCCACCCATGTCATCACATGTGCCCTTCCTGTGTGATGTTGACCATTCCACCCACATCATCACACACGCCCTTCCCGTGTGATGTTAACCATTCCATTCCACCCATGTCATCACATGTGCCCTTCCTGTGTGATGTTGACCATTCCATTCCACCCACATCATCACATATGCCCTTCCTGTGTGATGTTGACCATTCCATTCCACCCACATCATCACATATGCCCTTCCTGTGTGATGTTGACCATTCCATTCCACCCACATCATCACACACGCCCTTCCCGTGTGATGTTGACCATTCCATTCCAACCACATCATCACACACGCCCTTCCCGTGTGATGTTGACCATTCCATTCCAACCACATCATCACACACGCCCTTCCCGTGTGATGTTGACCATTCCACCCACATCATCACACACGCCCTTCCCGTGTGATGTTGACCATTCCACCCACATCATCACACACGCCCTTCCCGTGTGATGTTGACCATTCCATTCCACCCACATCATCACATACGTCCTTCCCGTGTGATGTTGACCATTCCACCCACATCATCACACACGCCCTTCCCGTGTGATGTTGACCATTCCATTCCACCCAACTCATCACACACGCCCTTCCCGTGTGATGTTAACCATTCCATTCCACCCACATCATCACACACGCCCTTCCCGTGTGATGTTGACCATTCCATTCCACCCACATCATCACATACGCCCTTCCCGTGTGATGTTGACCATTCCATTCCACCCACATCATCACACGCCCTTCCCGTGTGATGTTGACCATTCCACCCACATCATCACACACGCCCTTCCCGTGTGATGTTGACCATTCCATTCCACCAACATCATCACATACGCCCTTCCTGTGTGATGTTGACCATTCCATTCCATCCACATCATCACACACGCCCTTCCTGTCTGATGTTGACCATTCCACTCCACCCACGTCATCACACACGCCCTTCCCGTGTGATGTTGACCATTCCACTCCACCCACGTCATCACACACGCCCTTCCCGTGTGATGTTGACCATTCCACTCCACCCACGTCATCACATGCACCCTTCCTGTGTGATGTTGACCATTCCACTCCCCCCACGTCATCACACACGCCCTTCCCGTGTGATGTTGACCATTCCATTCCACCCACGTCATCACACACGCCCTTCCCGTGTGATGTTGTCCACTCCACCCACGTCATCACATGCGCCCTTCCTGTGTGATGTTGACCATTCCACTCCACCCACGTCATCACACACGCCCTTCCCGTGTGATGTTGACCATTCCACTCCACCCACGTCATCACACACGCCCTTTCCGTGTGATGTTGCATAAAAGTACCACTTCGCATATTTCCCCAAATCCTGCTAGTGGCGGCAGAGGTTCAGAAAGTGTTCGCAGTTTGTATGCTAACTAGCACAACCATTGGGAAAGTTGATGTTACTTTGCACAGCTGTACATTTTGCAGTGAAAAAAATGATGCTGTGTTTTGGAAGAGGTGTACAACAATGGTGTCGCGTATGTTGGAGTCAGAAATTACAACATAACTGTGACACACAATCATTTCCTACTTCAAGATTGAAGCAATATAATTGGTGTGCACAGTGTTGTCTGTACACAGTGTTGCCTGTGCATCTACTTATCATGGCTGTGCTGGTTAGTATAAAAACTGCAAAAATTTTCTGAACCTCTGCCACCACGAGCAGACTCCAGTGTAGCACTTCTCTCAAAAACGACTTGTGATGGTGTGGATGGAATGGTCAAGAGACCAGACCAATATTTTATGCAGTTGTTTGAATCAGCCCATATACCAGCTACCGAGTTCTGCTTTCCAACCACAGAAGAGGATTCCCGGAAGAGTACTACGAAGCAGCTAACTTTTTACAAGCTGTATTAAACACGGAATCTACACATCATCAAGTAATTACCATTGAATCATTTGGAAGTAGCACTATATTCTACATCATCCCTGAAAAGGCAAGAGGTTGTGACAGCCTAGTGTGTTGTCCTCATCTGGCAGATGCCAAACGGTATGTAGCAGCCATCTACAATGGACATTGGAGGCTAGCGCGTGTAACACATATTCTGGCTGATCTTCCTTCACCCATATGGTCCAACACCATCAAAGTTTTACATGTAACAAAGTGACACTCTTCGAGTTAGTATTCTCCTCACCAACGTAAACCCACTGGTTGCACCTACAGGTTATCCAAAGAGAAAGTAAAACGTGAATATATTAAATGAGACATTACAGCATGTATGTACACCCATTTAAGTATAACAGACCTTTTAGCCTGCTATTTATGTGATCTGAAAAGTTTATTCGGAAATTCAGTGTGGTACTGACTGATCTGCGGACCAAACATAGGTTGCCGGCTGTACTAAATTTACTGTATCTCTGAACATTATTATTTGCCCATCCTAATATTTTCAGAGACACTTGAATAATGATATAGGATGCTGTAGAATTAAAATTAAAAAAATCGAAGCATACATTTTTTGGGTATCGGAAGTCAAAGGTCATATTATCATAAATTATACTTTTATATTTACATGAAAAATGTAATTTTACAATGTAAATATGCACATATTTACTGGCTTTCCAATGGTGTCTTACTTTCTTTTCTACCTTTATTAGAAGCAGTGTTATGGATGTTACTGTAACAGCCAGTATGCGAATACGGTGAAAGTTCAGTGACTTATATCTTCATTAATATTTGACCTAGATTCTTTATAATTTGCAGTTTTGATGTTCTCGTGGGAGTCAACACCTGTGCTAAATTTAATCAAAATTGGTGTCGGGTGATGTTTTGAGTGATTGAATTGACATGGAATGACCCGTCATTGTCACTGCCATGGCATTGGCAGTAGTGATCCTGAGTGAGGCTGAGCCTAAGAGAACAAACTGTCAAGAAAAGTATTCGCTTACCCTCTGGCATTTCCTTTATGAACATGCGTCTGTACTTGTAATGACTCATGTTGACTGTTTCAGAGGACTGCAAATGACAGTATCTGTGTGACACTGTCACTGTCTTCTGTGACATGCAAACCGGTGCCTTTGTCCGAAGTGTCCACAGTTATGAGATGATAATGCAACCTCATCCACATTGTAAGATGTGTTTGTTTTATGGCGAGTTTTGCGATGTATGACTTTTATAAAACTCTGTGGACAAGGCCTGCACCATACGCTATGGTGATTTGTCATGTCTCATCGCGAACACTTTCTGTGTAAATCGTAATAACTTGGTTGTTTTCCGACCAGGCCTGGGGTCTATTACATTGCAATGTAATCTATTACTGTTACTTTGATCTTTCCTAATACTAGTACATGCTGAATTCTTACTATTACATTTGAAGCAATTACTATTACTATTATATTTTTCATCGGAACATTTTATGGTATAATGCACTGTATGCATGAATACAATAAGTACAATTGTTTGACTCAGTCTCAAGAAGTTAAACAAGACAGGTGGATAAAAAAATCTAAGTTGCCATTTATTGATGCCCATGCACAAAGTATTTGAAATCATATTTGAGAATGTCAAGTCCTTTCATCTTCATTAGGGAAGTATTATAAAGTATAACAAATTCATCAACATTTACAACAAAATATAGTATATACCATACTTAGTACAATCTACTAACTACATTGACTAAGGATAGAACATATATGTTCCATTTTATATTTAAATACCATACTGGAATGAAAGACAAGCAATATGCAATGCCACATAACTTGGTGAATTATATTAGTCTAATTATACCACATTGCTCTACTGGTGCTTGGTGGACAGTTAATTATTGACTCAAGTACAAATACATCAGAATGTTTTTCACACCTGCTGTAGTTTGTACACCATGGAGGCAGTCACTAAACCCATAGGCTTACTTGAAAAGGGTAGTTGCCAACTTGACACTTGGCAGAACTCTCTTCAAAGGAGTGAAAGCCCAGTTTAATCCCTTTAGTCCATGCAGCAGTCACACTGTACCAGTGTCTCTTGCTATGTAAACGCTCATAAAACATTATGGTAAAACTTCTTGAGGGCCATGCTCAAATTAACAAGGGGAGCGAGCAACCATAAAACCTGGAGGAACTAGTGGAATCTACAACCTAATCAAATGGAATTGTTATGTAGTTGAAATTCGATTGAAATGTTCAATAGTAATATAATAGTGATAGGTCAATTACTATTACATTGCTTCCTATTATTATTACATTGAGTTTTTGCTCAACCTATTACTTCGATATTTGTAAGCATTACTATTACAGGCCTGTTTCCGACTTTGAAAATTCAGCCCTTGGGTGCTGTTTTCTGGTGCGGTGAATCTACGCATCATGCAATGGTGTCCAAAATAATGTGTGAAATATCAAAATTTTTGCGTATACACGCACAGTATGTATCTAACTTTGGATCTCGTTTATCATCCGAGTTATTGTATGTTCACCTTTTCTTGCAGGTTAAGCTGCTGAGCACCTACTGTGACCTGTAGCAGCTACGGTGACCTCCAGCAGTTATGATGACTTCCAGCAGCATGAATGACCTCCACATCTTAAACATCTTGGTCCTCTGATGATGGAGGTAGGTGTTTGTGCAACATTCTTCTAGATTATGAAAATCACTAAGATGTTCATCGTGCAATAATGTTTGTTGTTAACACTTTTATGTGTCTTATGATATTAATGTTAGAGAATGCCATATTATACATATTGCACTCTTTGACAGTTTTACATTATCCAAATCCCAATGTACACGCTCGAACGAAGAGAATGTACTGGTACATGCATGTAATGAATCCCTTGCTTTGTTTTCTTAGCAAACAGCATGGGCACACCATAAAACTGTTTACCTGCCAGCGGGTAATACTGTGTACTGTACCTACTTGGCAATGACATATCTCCATGTCTACTAAATAGCAATGTCGCCGTTATATAGTTGTATCTGTCGTGATCATCTCGCATTTCAATTCAGTGTCAACCCTGCAGTGGTGGCTATGTTTGAGACCTCGGACGTGTGGACGTAGGTCCCCACAATGTAATGAAGGTTACTTTCCGATCATACCTTCTCAATCCAAGTGACGGTGGTCGGCTGGTTGCCCACCAGTTGTCTGAGAGCCGGCAGGGACCTCAGAACAACAGGATTTCTACTCCAACTGCTCTAATGATAGCCCTGTAGATAGTGTCCCTCCGACATTTGCTGTTAGAACTTGATCTCTGGAAAGGGTCGTGACAAAAAGTGTTGGTGTTTTTTGCACTTGCTGTAAGAACTTGGACCCTGTGTCATAAAATGACGTAAGGTCAAAAGGATTGCATTTTAAATTTCACTAGCACCTGCTGTTCACAAATTAGATCTAGAATAGTGCTCAGTGTTGTCATTGGCTGATCCTAGCAAGATAACTCTTGTTTACAGTTCTTTGATTTTCTCATCCTCCTGTTTCACAGTTTGTTTTTGTTCATAGCATCATCACTAAGAGGCTTCCATCTATCACCAAGTCTGGCAGTGTTTATGTTGAGTTCTTAAACATTCTCACATTGAGCACTCAATGTTACTGCTGTGTCTGTTTTCATTGGTTTCGTCACCGGTGTCATTAAGTGTAATCGTCCCCATGGCGTCACAAACACATTAATGAGCTTTACGTTCTCATCACAAATGCCTTGTAGGAAAATAGTAGCCTTTTCTGCTGATGTAGTCATCCCCGTGGAGTTTGGGATGGCGAATTCGTATGTGGCATCCATCTATTTCCCTGATGGTGTTTTGAATACCATCAGATGAGGAGATATTAATGCTGTGTGCTTTCTACATGAAAGACATTTCCTGTCTAACTGGTGGGTTAACTGCTAATTGACTCTTTATTGACATCCTGGTGGCTCAATTAAACAAACAGGTTTATGGCCTGAACTGATAGCCTACAAATATTGTTTGCTTAACAGGATGTTCTGTATCTGTATTTTGACTGGCAAAATGTCCTATGGACACATCACGCCAGTGCGCATGATGGCTCTTATGGATTAATTTTTTACATGTTGGGCTAGACTAATCTGGAATGAGTTCAATGATGTACTTGATACAATGCTTGGAGGTAGAGAATTCCACGTTATTGTGACTGGGAACTGGTTTTTCTTCTTGACTGGAGGGTGTCCCACTGGAGATCTTTAAGGAGTTGTGTTACCGTTCCTGACTCTCTAGAATAGTTTTTCTTACAAAATCTGGTGGCTTGTCTCTGGGTTCTTTGTATGAGTTTGATATTTCTTAGGCAATGTGGATCCCATGATGCTGACGCATATTCAAGTATAGGGAGGACAAGGGTTGTGTAGGCTGTGGACTTGATTTGGGTTTGGCATTTATTTAAATTTCTTCTAATAATTCCTAATGTCTATTGTGCTTTTTTTGTGACTGAGTTGCTTTGTATTGTCCATTTAATGTATTTTATATGTATGCCAAAATAACAGTGTGATTCAACAGATTTAAGTTGTTGTCCGCAGAAGGTGTAGAGATTTGGTGTCGGTTTTCTTGAGGCTATTGTCATTGTATAACATTTAGTGGGGTTGAATTTCATAAGCCATGTGCGTTGCCATTTCTCAAGTTTGAGCAGATCGTTTTGGAGGACAGATGTGTCTTGGTCAGTTTTAATCGGTGAATATAACAGGCAGTCGTCTGCAAAAAGGCGAACAGTTGAAAGATTGTCTGGCAGGTCATTTATGTAAAGTAGGAAAAGTAGGGGCCCCAGTACTGTGGACTGTGGTACCCCAGAAATTACTTGAGTTGATGTTGACTTAGTTAGATCCATTTATAACAACCTGTTGAGTCCTTCCTGTAAGAAAGCTATTTATCCATGATGATATTGGGCCTGTGGTGCCATAGTGTTTGAGTTTGTGGTTTAGTCTTTTATGTGGAACTTTATCGAATGCTTTGGTGAAGTCAAGGATGGCCATGTCTACATATTTCTTCTCATCAAGGGATTTGCCTGTGTCGTGTTTCTGACTGGGAAAAGATGCTGCCTGTTGCCATGTTTGGGTATCATAAGTCATGGCTATCAGAGAATGAGGATGTACTATGTGTAGGGATGGTAAGGTGGTATTCTATCAGAAATAACAAAGTATTTAAAAAATAGTTGAACATTTAAATATTTCAGGAAAGTTTTATAACCAAATATATTAATTTTCTTCAGTACATATTGAGAAAGTACTCAGATGTACTCGTAAAATGAGTATGAGTACGAGTCCATGACCCACAAGTTTTATGAGTACGAGTACTTGAAAAATTTACTCGAGTATTGAATACTTCGGCCCCAGGTCTGGTCAGAAATATGTTTGCCACAAATGACTCGGAAACGCCAAACAGTTTACTGAGCTCAAAGTTTGGCTTCTATAGGTGAAGTTTCATAAGTGTCAGAAAAAAACTGGTCTTCTACAGAAAGATTATTGACCTGGTGGTACAGATAGGTCAAGTGATGGGCAGCTGCCCCTAGAGTTTGTAAAACAAACATGAAAGTGTCATGTCTCGAGACCAGTATAGAAATGTATAGCATCGTTATCATACATGCATTTTCTGGCAGAAAATTCTTGCCAACAAGGTGTCTGTGTCTGCATACTGGTGAAGACCACTACTACTGGTGGGTCAGCTGTGGTGGGTCAGCTGCCATGTCTATCACATTGTCAGTTACTTCTGTGAAGGTGACTTCCTCTGCTGCCAGTGGCAAACTGTACTCCATAACAACTGTTTCATTGGGCTGCCTGCTCTGTAGCATTCAGTAGATTCCTCCTGGCAATTCTCTGTCCTATAGCCCTGCTCTGGGGAGTGTCTGTGGTTGGTTTGTAAGAAATATGACTGGGAATAGCACCCGGGTTCAACTTGCTAATAATTGGCTTGCTTCCTAGAAAAGAAAAATGGCTTAAAAAGAGGGACGATTTTTTTGAAAGAGTTTCTTCAACATCAATTAATACAGTTGTACCCTTTTTCCGAAACCACTATGTTTGCATTGTATCAGTGTACGCTGTGTTACATATTATGTCTGGTTTAACCCTACAGGTGACTAACAGTAAAGTTCCACAGTGTACACATTTTGGAGCTATTTGTAGCCTGGGTGCTTTAAAAAAATCGCTAGTACTTATCGCAGAAATATGACTGGCAAAAAGACTTTATTATGCAGTGATAATATTTGCATAACATCAAATAATTATGAAGATATAACTGTTTAAATTTTATCCAAAATAAAAAAAACTGTTCATCCTACTACTAGTTAATTAATAAATGGTTGTATGTGTGTTATGTCCAATTAGAGAAATGTAGCCGTGTATAGAAGCTAATCAGTACAGACAAAATTAGTCAAATATACTGTGACGTTTTTAGGTAGACCCATGTATAATTTAGACTATTCTTCATGAATGTCAGAACGAGGATAAAGTAGAAACCCAAGTTCGCCCAGTGACAAAATAATTATTGATCGGTTGTATGTCCACACATGCATTGTCAGAATGTTAGCTGTACATTCCAGATGCATGATAATGAATACTAGACTCAAATATATTCAGAACTTTTCATTTTATTATATTTTTTGAAGAAAGGCAATAGGTGTGCGGCCTAGTACTGTTGCGTTTTTATGCTAAATCATTCTGTAGTGTCCTGTCTTCTTTAAGTACAGTAATTACGGTTTAATACTACAAATGGCCTGCACTTGAAAGCAACTGAATATCATCAGGTAATATCGAACTTAACGGGTGTTAATTATTACAGCTTTATAATGTCATTTCATCTCGAAAACACAGTAAGAATTAACTATAAAGTTATATTAGTAATAACCTGGTAAGTATGCGATTACCTCATGTAATTTAGTATTTGAGAGTTGGTGAAAATAATTACAATTTACCAACTCAAATTAATTTGCTGTTGATGTCTCATACAACTGGAAGACAGCTGTATCGCATGGTGATATCAGAGTTACGGACCTTAACACTACTAAATAGCAGTGAATTAGAGAAACGGTTGACATGTTCAGTAGTTTACAAATATATTTATTAGAATTCATTTAGTTGCTATAATTTGCACAACTGGTAAATCACCAACCTTGGCAAGTTTAGGGTTAAACCCGGGGTTGGGCTAAACCCACATTTTGGGCTAAACTATCACAATATGAACGAATAAAGCAGGCAAAGAGTTATATAATTTCATTATCAATATGAAACGGAAGAATCACAGTTATCCATCATGGTACTTAGAAGTACACCTCTAGAAATGTCACATATTGTTTTTGTGTCATCTTTCATACACGACAGTTTTGTCGCCATTTTATCTTAAGACAAACTGACAAATGTTCACCAGTCTAACTCCACAGAACCACAAAGTTCTCTGTAATATGTCACAAGCTTCGCTGCTTTCTCCAAACCCAGCCTATTACGAAGTTTGGTCTGGATAGCTGGTTGAAATCCATTTTTATTCGGCACTACATTTTGGTTACAATTCGTCCCAGGCCGGACTACTCGTACAAATATGATACGTGGATACACTGCACATAGTAAATACACACTCGGAAAACTTCTGTAGTTGGTAACATAGTGACGTCCGACAGTATACGTATAACACCATACATGCAAGACACTCAGAACACCTCAGCAAGGTAACAATTTGTCACATCGGACAATATATGTGATACACATCAATAATATCGAGACACACGGACTACCTCCGTACACGGCACCAGTTCGTCATATCAGATATTACACGTCCGTATTTAATACATGATTACATTATACATGCAAAATACATCACCAATAGTGGAGCAGTCGGAATCCCCCCTCCACGCAGTTCACATAACAAAAACACGATTACAATTCTCTCAGTATTAGGGCCCCGAGAACGGGCATAATTCGGGGCCCCCCACAGTACTACTCGGACTGTATTCAAACCTGAATACAGCTCATCCTCATGCTCACGGACCAAAATAAGTGGTAGATGCTTTGAAGCTAGCAACACACCTCGCTCCACCCTCGAGTTTTTATACTCAAGGTGGTCCAGTGACTCTTAATCACTCCGTATCGCCCCAGTTCACGTACAGATCTTGCTGATGGGTTCCTCTCCAGTTGAGGACGCATGTCGAGAAGGTGACTTCGGTTGCAGCAATTCTGGTTTTGGCCTCGCACCATTGTCGAATGGCGGGCTTATTGTAATACACGATCTTCGTTTCGTGCGTGTCGTCCAAGTTCCGGTCCGTTCCAAGTTCGTAGTGTCGATGACAGCACATTGACTGTCATTCCATACCACGAGGTCTGGGCCCCGGATACCCGCTGGAGTAGGAATCGAAGGTTCCATGCGTGTGATGAACCCCTTCTTTTCCAACACGGTTTGGAGGTACTTGTTGACCCCGTCGTGCCTATCGCACCTCGAATTGTGCGATCTTGGGCACACTTGTAAGATGTGTCCCAGAGGTTCCACACCTCTACATGCATAACATTTGGTTGAGGCTTCGGGCCTTCCACGCGAGGCGTGCAACGCAGTATGGATGAGGTTGCCCTTTAATTCTGATGCAGTTAATAAAGCTTCATCCGGACACCGTGCTTGTACCGGATGCCATCCATCTGTTCGTGAACCCAGTGTTGCGACAACCTCGATGGCCATACGGCCTAGTACAGTCTGATGTAACTGGCTAGGTTAGGTAGAAGGTTACACCGTAGTATAAACATCCTCTGCTCTTTAAGCCCTCGAGAGCTCTTCGACCCCCTGTTTCAAATTCTCCAAGGTTGTACTAGCTGCTTTCCATGATCCAATGATATTTCCCAAGTACCGATATCTCTCGACGATGCTCAGGGCTTTGATCGTATCACCTTTGCGAGACACCAAGAAATCGGTGGGATTATCGCACCATTGCTTCCGCTTGCCGTGAACGTCAATCCTGATGGTAGCGGATTTTTGGGCGTTCAAGACTAGTCCACACTTTTCCAAAGCCCGCTCCACCAATGTGAATTGGGACTGCAGGCCGCGGGAGTCTTAGCCAGGAGTACGAGGTCGTCCGTGAAGGCCAGGCATGAGAACACCTGGTTACCATGGGGACCTAGATGGGTCAAGGTGTCGGAGGACTAGGTCGATCACTGCATTGAACAGTACTGGACTGAGGGGTCTCCTTGCCTTACCCCCTCCCTGTTCACGTGAATCTCCTGACTAAGTTCACCGCTCATTCATAACCTGGTGTTCGAGCCCCGTCACAGGGAGCAGATGTACTCCACCAGCGGGCCCGGAATTCCACCAGTAGCCAGTGCTAGGAATATGGAGTCGTGAAACGGAGTCGAACGCCTTAGATATGTCAAGAAAGGCAATCCCTGTCGAGTGGCACCGACTTTGTCTGTCAGACAGCACACTCCGGAATGTGTGTATGTTATCACATAAACTGTCCCCGCGTCGGAAAGCTTTCTGGCGTTCGCTGATGTTATAACCCCCCTCGATTCTTTCAGCCATGATTTGGTGATTAAGTTGACATAGTTTCCAGAAGGCAACTTGGTCTGATAGCGGAAGGGTAGGAGTAACCCCTTTCCATTGACTGTCCAAGACCACTCGAGCGCACCCCAACCTTGAGGTCTTGTAGAGAGCTGGGATACGAGAGTATGCTGCCCTACGTTTGGCGCGCGCAGTTCGAGGTTCTTGGCGAGGTGCACCGTGTTTCCGACGCGGACCAGGTCTTCCAACCGGAGGCAGAAGCTCCAGGAGGTCTCGGTTGATGATTCCTTGCAAGCGACCCCTGTCGCTGAGAGGCAAGTGGGTCGCAAGCTGGAGGAGAAAATCCTCTCGATTGAGGCTGAACTTGACGGGAAACAGAGCAACACGACGGCCAGATCACACAGTTTGTGTTTACCAACTTGCATGTTCTCTTGACACAAGTCCACCACACACTTGGCTCTAGCTTGTCAATACAACTGGCAGAGATGGGTCATGAGATCAGGATCCTTTGTGAGGAGCGGCTCATAAGCTGACTAGATTTGGTCAGGTGTGAGTTTCTGACCCCTGTACTTTGGATGCATACTGTAGGCAAGGAATTGGCCTGACCATGAGTCGGTGGTGACTCTGGTAACTGATTTCACTATAGGGGGTAGAGGGGAATCCAGCTGTTGGCAGTGAATACAAGTGCTGCTTCCTGAGAGGGTGAATTACCATATTCCAGTGTCCAAGCCTCAATATTCCCTCTGCTCTCTAACCTGCAAGCTGACACCAGACTCTACTGGTGTGATTTGTCTGATTAGAATCACTACACTTCTTCAGAAGAAGGCAAGTAGTCACTAGCAATATAAGATGTCTGATTTCTATGACCACTATGAGATGGGATATTTGGTTAGAGTGTTTTCTCCCAACGACTTGGCTTACTGGATCATGGCTGCCAACTCTCAATATTGAGCTACACTGTTCAAAACAGTCTTATCTGACAGTTTATGTATGTGGGAACAACTGGTGAAAATTTCAGGTCTATCTTGTGTAGTTTCTGGAAATCATTTTCATAAACTTGACTAAAAAAAAAAATGACATTCTGAGAAAAAACTAAAACGTAATGTATAACAGAAAGTGTAATGGAAAAATCATCACTTAAATGTATAACATTGAATGTAGCTATGTACTGGAGATATGCAAGGAACAAACACAACTATTGGCAAGACATTTTAATTTTTGCCACAACTGCTTCACGGGCAGTGTTTGAGTGTGTGCACTGTCACTGTCTACCAGGCACAAGGGTTGTACAGGTGACCCTCCTCTGACAGTTTCGCTTCAGTCTGTAGCTTGAGCAGAGATCTTCTCTTTCTGCTTGACTTACTCTCAAGTTTGGTTGCTGTATCCGACTTGCGCAGCCGAGTCTTGTCCATCTTGCCTGCCAGTACTAACAACTGACTACTCGGGCCAACCTGGGGGACAATGGCCGCCGTTGCATCGATCAGGACTTGTGCGCCCTTTTTGAACTGCATGATACCCACGGCAACAGCAATCTCCACTGTCTTCCTGGAGCTGAAGACTGCCTTTGGTGCTCTCCTCCAAATAATTGAATGCAGTGCCTCATTAGTATTGGCGGTGCCAAGGAACATGCACCGCTCCAACAAGTCAGGTTTTGTTAAGCTTTCAAAGAGTGGTAGCAGACTCGCATATTTATAGACATAAGTTAATTATATTTTCCAGTGTTGTTGCAAACCATTATATCAAATCAACAACAAAATGATTACAGATGTACAACAAGCATTTGCTCTTCTATAACACAATAAAAAAACTAGTTATTTTGTAAAGTACTTGAAAAATAGACAGTTTATTGATGTTGCTGTATTTACATAATTCAACACTGAATAGAAGGATCCATTTACACATCCTCCTCAACGTTCTCTGGGTGTGCCACAACCCTGTCCGTGGCCTCTCGCACCGCCTCGTCGACTTCCTCTCGCGCTCTTTGGTGGTGGCGGTGATTCTTTGGGGGTCGCTGGGTGGTTGGCCGGGGTGCAGTGGGCACAAAGTGTCCTGGTCGCCATCGTTCACAAACTCCCTGATGCTTTGTACAGATACCACTGTCGCTGTGGGTCTAGTCCAGCTGGCACAATGGCATCAGGGGCAGACTGTGACAGGCGTGTCTGGCGTCCACAGGGTAAACGTGTCCTCCTCGCTCTCCGGGGTGACACGGGCGAACACCTTGCCTGGATGATCTGCCTCGAATCTATTGCAACAATTATGCTGATAATTAAGGCCTGGTACGGGTGCTAATTTACGCTTTTTTGAAAAAATATGTCAATTTAATTTTCCAGCACCATATAGTAGATACAGTAGAACCCCTCATTTAAGACCACCCACAAAATCAGAGTGGAGTGGTCTTAAAAGAGGGGTGGTCTCTCATGAGGGGTTGACCCATTTTGATTTACAGGGGTATGCAATAAATACATGAGTCATTTGCTGTCAAGAACATAATGAAGAACTTTAATTAAACAAACACAAATTTAAGCAACATACAGAAGATTCACAATACAGGGTGTAAAGAACATTTCATGTTCATAACACACACTGTCCATCGTTCTTTATCACAATCACTTCTTGCAAAAGAAGTCCACAATCGCAGTCTGCTTGCTGCATTTGTCCATTCGCTCTAACTCGAGCTCGTGCTTGAGCTTGCACAACAACTCAACCACTGCTGTGTTGTTCCTCGATAGACCAAATGCCATTAAACTGTCAGTGTGCAACATGGCTGTTCGTCGACTGATGATAGCAGGCACATCCTCCTCGTCTTTGTCGTTGTCTTCTTCCTCGGTGATGTCATTTGTAGAAATTGGCAGCACTGCCTCCCCGTCATCAGCAACCATTCGCATGGTTGCTTCATCCTCATCAATGTTGGCGAACGCTTCCAGTGTCACATCCCCGAAGATATGCTGAAGCTCAGGCTCGAGAGATGGCTGATCGAGAGATGACTGATCGTCAACTGCATCATGTGGGACTGCAACACAAATCATAAAAAATAAGCTTTTTTGTAATTTAAAGCGGACTGACTGTTGCTCTGCTGATAACTTCTGAAACAAAATAAAACACTGCTTGCTGAAATGTTCAATTGCTGGGGTGTAAATAGACAAACATACAACAATACCATGGTAAAAAACAGTGACAGAGAGAAACTTACCATCATTGTCATTCTGGAATCCACATTTCCGGAAGCACTTGATGATGGTGCTTGCTTGTAGGACATCCCATGCTGACTTCAGCCACATGATGGCATCCAGGATGTTCACAGACTTTGCGAGAGCTGAAGCCGTGTCGGTTTCATCGTCCTCCATCCGATGTAGGACGTGGCGAAGAAGATGCTTCCTGTAATGCATTTTCACCGTCTGAATGATGCCAGCATCACATGGCTGAAGCTTTGAAGTAGTGTTCGGTGGCAGAAACGCAAGCGTGACGTGTGACAACTGAATGTCCGGGTGTGCTGCGCAGTTATCGACAAACATCAAGATACGTCTCTGCTCGAATCGCATCTTGTTGTTGAGACGGTTTAGCCACGTGGTGAAGATGGAGGTCGTCATCCAGGCTTTCTTACTGTGATCGTAGTCGACACCGAAAGAAGCAACGCGGCTTCTTCGACTTACCGATCAGGAATGGTTTCAGCTTTTCACTGGTGGCACTCACTTTTCCAGCCGTTGCACGCACCACCTTTCGTAACCATTGACTTGCTTGGCAATGCACGAAAAAATAACCCAGTCTCGTCCGCATTAAAAATGTTTCTGGCCTCGTAGCCCTCGCACAGAACCGGCAAACGTTGACCCCAGTCCTTGATCGCTTCTTCCGGGACATCGGCACTCTCCCCGAGCAGCGGATGTTGTGGCGTGCCTTCCAACGGTCGAGCCAACCGTTCGACCCGGTGAAGTCGTCGTGTCCGTACGTCAGGGATAACAAGACGGCTTTTTCTTGAATCATCACGCCGGAGATCGGAATGTTTCGTGAGCGGGCCTCACAAAACCATGCCCACACAGCCTCATTCAAGTCTTGATATACGCACTTTCGTTTATTTCCGTACTTTCGATCGCCACTTTCGCCATCTTGCCACCGGTGCAAAATGTCGGCCTTTTCCTTTGCAATAGTTTGTATCTGGGTCTTCCCAATGTTCAAACTACTGGCAACCGATCTAGCAGACTCTCCTTTCGATAGTCGTTCTACAACCTTTACACGATCTTCTAACGTCAAAATCTTTCTCTTTCTATTCGACATCTTCCTTCGCTCCTATTCAAAACTTTCAAAACTAACAACCGTTAACTGGGAAACGAATGTTTATATACTCAGCGGAAACCACGTAGTTTGAAATTTGGGTGCGAGATTCACGTAATATAAATGTGCTGCCACCTATCGGATAGTCGTTTTTCAGGGGTAAAATCCGAATTGACCTGGTCGTTGGTCGCGTTTGCTGGGTAGTCGTTGATGAGGGGTGATTTATACAGGGTAGGCAATCCGGGTCGGAAAAAGCGGGTGGTCGTTGACCGCGGGTTTTACTGTACTATAAATAAACTCACTTTTAGACCAACAACATACCTCTAAATGACTTTTATTCATGTATAAAGTCCACCCCTATCACAATGATATATCCATTTTTATTGGGAAGACGCGAAATGCGCTGAAAGTTGTCGATGTTTACGCCATGACAACGCGGTCCTTCCTTCGACTTACGCCATCTTGTTTGATATTTTTTGAACCGCCAAAATGGCGTCTGTCAATCACCGTAGTCGGTAATCCCGCCCTTGTGAAAGCATTCGGCCAACATCGTTATTTATGCAAGCTATAGTTTGCCGAGTAACCGTTGTGTCGTCATCCGCTAAGTTCCGTGACACGCCTAGTGTCTACGAACACTCCGATTGGTTTACGAAGTTGCGTGAGCGCAAAACTCTCCCAGCATGCCACTTGTTGCTACTTCCCATTGTTTATAAAATATGGCGGTTTTCTCGAGAGATGTGAGTTTTGTCTCAGACGATGTTGATAAGAGATAGTTTAGAGTTAGTTAGCATAGAGAAAAGTTGCGGAAAGGGAAGGTGTGGCTGAATGTCATTTGTGAAGAAAAGGCTGCAGTTATTGGCGGCTTCTGCGCGGGAAAAATGCAAGTTCATTTCGTCGCCTGTCAGAAACGCTGGCGAAGACGCGGCAATGCCAGTCGGAGCTGTCACTTTGACTTTGTTGCCCGTTGCCGTGACCGAGTGTGGGGCTTGTGATAATGTTACTGTCGGCACCAGTGACGGTACGATAGACACTGCAGCTTTGTCAAGTAGTGCGTCCTGTAGCCGGACATAGCTAGCACTGATGCGTGATGACAGCAGGCCTTGGGCTTGACATGTTAATTGTTTTGTGTGTCTAAGACTAAGTTATTGCTTTGTTAACTTATATTTTCAGATCTGTGCAACTTATATATGGGCGTCTGTTCTTTTCAGTAAAACATGTAACTTGCTGTTGCCCCAGATTTGTTGGCATATAAATAAAATTTTATTATTATCATGTGGATATATTTCATCATAAATGTTGCTTGTTATGCATAATTTATGTTGTGAGAAAACAAACACTTTTAATTGGATTGTTTTGGCTGTTTACAGCCATTACTATTCACCTCATGACAATTCAGTGTCAGATGAACGTTTACAGAAAATCAGATGATGATGCAAATGACCTTTATATTTATAAAAAATGGTAAATTGTGAAAATTCTGGGGGTGTATTTCATCTCAAATATTATTTATTGTGCATAATTAATGTCTGGGAGATAAACAAACACAATTTATTGAATGTTTTACTTGTTTACAATAATATTATTCATATTATCACTGTGTAAACTTTGACGGCCGTTTACAGAAAATCACGTTTTTACCCATATCAACTTGCAACACTCTGGAAGTAAAAATGATAATCTAGTTTGGATTATTGTATTCTCCTGGATATTATACACAATCTGTATAAAAAACATTTTGGATTTGTGTTTTATCTTTAGTTATCTAAAAAAAATAGAAAAATGTATTTTCAATAAATCGGTTTAAAAAATTCAAAATAAAATATAAATATCCACAAAAATTGAAATGTTTCTTATACAGATTGTGGAGAATATTCAGGAGAATACAACAAGATAGTCAGATTACCATATCATTTTTACTTCCAGAGTGTTGCAATTTTCTAGATGTGCTATGAATACCATCATATGGCGGCCATTTTGTTTATTACCATGGAAACGGGGAGTCTGGCAGGAAAAAATGTCATACATTTTTTACTCGGTAATAGCTTTTCTACAGCTTGGGTGCAGAAAAATTATATTAATTATGCATTTTAACAAGTGTCCTATCTAGCTGCTATACCTCCCCTTAAACAAGTTGTTCAACATGATAACATATGCATCTATTTTATTCATCATGTGTAGAACGATACATATCATATTTAATCCTGTTGTAAATTCGAGCCACTACCTTTGTACGGCTACCGTTCTGTGTCCTTACTTGGCTGTACACGTTGTGATCAATTTTCTCAGCTAAAATGCCCCAAAATATCTGTTGTTTGACTGAAGCTTCCAGGTTGTGTGTTTTATATTAAATGTGTCATTATGATTCATAAATAATGCGGTTCATTTGACAGGACCTCCCAATAAAGACCTCACAGGAGACCCCCACTCTTAAGACCATAAGACACCCATCATAAATAATGTCTTAACTCATTCCCTACTACATCACTAGTGCAGAGACACAGCTGCTGTCCCCAGTCTATTTTTAGACCAATCACCCTGCATCCCCAGAACCTGCAGCAATTAGAGCAGATGGTTGAGGGTATCTGTATAAATTGCACAATAACTTCCATAATATAACTTTTACAAGAAAATGTTAAATGTATGAATTGTAATAAAACAAATACAGATTGTAACCAACTAAATTTTATTAAGTAACATGCAATTGTTACTATTCTACTAAGGTCACAAACAACAAGAAAACAAAAAAGTGATTATTGGGTAGTACGGTCAACTTTAGCCTGCTACTAAATAAAATGATGTTGTCATTAGCATATACACACCACTGAAGAAAATGTAGCTATGTTCATGAGCTGCATTGTAATACAAACTATATCAAAATGTGTTGGATACCTTTAAAGTTAATGCAATTTATATAACATGTAACAAAATCTAAAAGCTGTCACTTTGGGAGTAACAGTCACATGTAGCAGTTGACATATGGCATGCTACAAACCAGTTATTTCACCCTGCTACTAAATAAAGTTCTGTTGCCATTAGCATACACAAACCAGTGAAGAAAATGTAACTATGTTTATGAGCTGTACTATAATATAAAAGTCATCAAAATCTGATGGATACTTTTTAAGTTGTAAGAATTTATATCGACATGTAACAAAATCTGAAAGTTGTCATTTGGGAGTAACAGTCACATGCAACGGTTGATATTTAACATGCTACAAACTAATTCCTTCACCCTGCTACTAAATAATGTTTCGTTGTCATTAGTTTGCATAAACCGGTAAAGTAAATATAGCTACATTCATGAGTTGCAAAATAAAAAAAAATCATCAAAATAAGATGGATATTTTTTGAAACATGACAACAACAAAATCTGTAAAGTGTCATTTGGGTATAAATATAACAACTGAAAATTTCTGCAAGATAATGTGCAACAGTATACAGCGTGTCATCTGATCTGGTTTGAATCCATGTTGCTGAGTGCGCTAACGACCAGCACGAAGAGCAAGGTGGTAATCCTTGTAACAGTCACCGATACACAAGTTAACATCACACACACTACAGCCAGTCTGCGGCTCTGAGCGCTTGCCTTTCTTGCTGCATTCTTTGCAACGGCCAGCCTTGCGTTTCTCTGGCCAGTGGTCGACGTCAACTGGCACGACAACTTCTTGGGTTGCTCTCCTCTTTCGGTCACTCTGGAAGTTGCCGATCATCAATTTCGCCAGTGCCATGCGATACTCCAGATTGGACGCTTTCTTTTCTCTGCCACGTGACGTTGTCTGCTGGTGGTTTGGTGAAGCATTCAACAACACCAAGCTGTTCGCCACACAGGTGTCGAACACAAACCAGAACAAGTACTTCCACCAATTGATGGATTTTCGACAGGTGGAGTACTGTGTCCTGTTTTGGTCTGCCATGTCGACACCATTCATGTGGAGATTGTACAGTGACAGTGCAGAAGGACACTGAATCTCCAGCATCGTGCCATCCTTCTGCTTGCGTTGCACTGCTGAGTTGACTGTCGGGTCAGCATTTGTCGACAACAGAAACACAGCTTTGTTGTCCATCCAGCCGCTTGCAACAAGGTTTCCGTCTTGTCGCATTTCGGTGTGACCCTTTGGCTTCTTCTTGAAGGCCTTTTTGGTCAGGTCCTTTGGCCAGCACTTGCGGTTTGGACGGATTGTGCCACAAGCATACAGTCCTTTCTCAAGAAGCTTCTTGAAGAGTGGCACACTGGTAAAGTAGTTATCACAGTAGATGTGGAAACGTTTGCCAGTGATGCTGTCGCAAAGTTTCAGCACAACGCTTTCCCCAAGCCCAACTTCCACACGATTGCCTTCCTTGCCTGTGTAGACGCTAAATTCGCACACGTACCCATTGTGCGAATCAGCACGAACCCACACCTTGATGCCGTACTTGTGTGGCTTGGCAGGAATGTACTGGCGAAAGCCAAGACGCCCACGAAATGCAATCATTGCTTCGTCAACTGCATTTTCGCGATGAGGGCGGTAATGCAGCATGGCATTTTCCTGCACAATGTCAATGACAGGCCGGAGGTGGTGCAGTTTGTCATGGCCAGGTAGCCCTCGTCCACGATTTTGTGATGAATCTGCAGCATGGAAATACTGGAGGATCTTTTCAAACCGTACACGTGTCATGAATGCCTTCACAGGGAAGTTGCCGAAAAGGTGGTCGGAACTCCAATACATTTTGTAGCTGGGCAACTGGACGATAGACATATAGATGTGAAGGCCGAGGAAACAGCGGATTTCCATTGGTGATGTCGGTTTCCCAGCCCACAGTTTGTCAACCTTCCCCGACTTTTGTTGACAGTGTTCGGCATAGCGATTCGTTTCCCTGGCAATTCGGTCATACAGTTCCGCAGAAAAAAGTAACTCAAAGAAGTTGAGTTCGCTTTTGTCTGCCGGCAGTGTCAATGTAGGGCCTACTGGCTCGTCAAAATCACACACGGTGATCGGCGCTCTGACAGAAATCCAGGTCTGGTCCGGCAGGCTGACAGATCCCTCGCCCGGTTCGTTCAGTTCTTCGACTTCGTCGCTACTGTGCGATAATTCGCCAGTTTTCACCGACGAAACACTGATGTCAGACTGATTATCTATTGCAGTATGCAACGTAACATTAAAATCAACAAGGTTAAATCCGTTAAATTCAGAATCAGAATCATCAGAAGACATCGTATCGATCATAAAACTGCCAAACAGCCGACGACAAACTTGTTGACAATATGGCGGTTGCGCAACTTCCAATCAAAAATTCGCTTAGAAGTCAAATGGTGACCTACATATTTTGTTATGTTAATTTGAAGCTTTCGATGTCTTCTATTGGCTAGCTGTTTAAATTTGAACCAATAAGCAACGGTTTTACAACACGATCAACCAATTGCTAGCGACGTGTTTTCACGTCGCTGGGGAAATGAAGCCACGTGCATGCTGCCGTGTTTACAAGTCAGCGGGGATTTGACGGCCGTGAATCGTCGCCGTGTTATCACGTCAGCGGTAGCGAATGAGTTAAAACACATGGTGAGTGGTGGTACTTCTTAATGCCACTGAAGGTGCGACAGAAAGGGCTCAGGTGGGTCTGGACGTCCCAACTTAACGGCCAACCAGCTGTGCAGTGTTGACCCAGGCACTCCCACAGATGACAAACTCAAATCCGGGGCGAATTTGGTGTGTCCTGCCACCAGGAAATTGAGTGTAATAGACTGATAGAGACCGATAGCCACCCTCCATGCGAGATACCACAGGACATAGGTTCTTATTCTGTCCTGAACAGTTGACGCAGTGGAGTTCAGCTGATATCACACCGGAGAATGGTAATCGTCACAGCGGTGGAGGAACCATCACCTTCAGTTGACTCGCTGATGTCCGACACCTGGCGAAACTTCCTCTTAGTTGCCGAACACAGGGTAGCTGATGATGGGGTCGCTGATATTGATGGGGTCGGTTTGTCGACTCGCTGCTGAAAAAATAAATAACAACAAATAACATAACATACCTGTTTCATTTGTAAGCATGGACATCTTATGTTCTAGCTAGAAAGCTGAGTGAATGGAATGCAGATTTCATTGCGTATGGAGACAACTATAGGTGGTAAATGATCACCGGAAAAGGCCTCATCTTGTCGGTTCGGTGTAGCGCCCGCGGCAGTGACAATGCGGCCGATCCACCTGGAGCACTGTTTCTCCTTTGTAACGTTTTTTTGGCAGGGATGATGTGTTCTTCCTCTTCCTGATGCAAACGTTCAAATTTCGTACACACTTTGTTACGGTACAACAGCACACTAAAAATAAAAGGCTGTTGCTGCAAAACAAATCAAAGGTATGCGACACTACACTGTAGGGGTACAAATTAAGAAAACCGTGGTTTCGGTTTTGCATTGTTTATGTACATAGAAATACAGATTGTGTGACACTCGGTTTTGGCATACTCTATCTACATTGTGCAAAAATTAACAGATGTGTAAAAATGAAAAAAAAAAGGCTGTTAAAATTTGTCAGTGTTTATGTACATAGAAAGTATAGAAATTACATAAACATTCAAATTTGGCTCACATACATTGCATATTATGGTATAATTGCGCACTAGAAGTAAAAAGCTGCTGTTCACATTGTACATGGAATAAAACGTGACAACAGCTGTATAAGTGTAGCATTTGGCATGCATTATGTGTTATGGTAAACAATGATAAGTTGTTATTATTGATTTATATAGCGCTCAAAATGTAATGTTATTGCCGAGCTATGTTGCAGCATTGTTCACACCCTACCGAGCACGCTTTGGTGGAGTTGGCCCACCAATGCACTTTCCCTTTCCCTTCCCCTGTTCTGCCACAGTTGTAGCAGGTGTTGCTGGCTTGGGGACACCTGGAAGAGGGCACAGAATGTCCTTCTGTTCATCAGACACATACTCCCTGATGGTGTCATATAGATACCACTGTCTCTGTTCACTCATGCCGGGAGCTGGCACAGCAACGGGCGGTGGCAGGCAAGGCACTAGCCTTTCTCGTCAGCAGTGTGAATGTCGTCTCAGGCGAGTCAAGTGTTGCCCTTACAAACACCTTCCAGGGTTCCACAGCATCAAAGCGGAAATGCTGATACCCCTTGATACCTGGTAGTGGCTTGAAGAATGGGCTCAGGTAGGCGTGCCAGTCCCCAACTGGCACGTAGCTTGTGCCCTCCTCTGTTCCAAGCAGAGTTGATGCGAGCATTCCCATTCATGACAGTAATGATTATAATTAATTATTATAAATGAATGATAGTAATACAAAGCATCAATGAAGAGATGAGCATTTCAGTGAAATATAATTGGTGTGTTAAATCAGGCATAGCTGTTGTGTATTTGAAAAGAATGTGCCAAAGGATATATTTATGTTGGTTGTATCAATTAGTAATTCGTCAGATGAATGCCTTCCTCAGTTGTTCTATTGCTGAAATAAGCGACACCTAGAGCACTGTTTCTCCCTTGTCACGTCTTTCGGCAGGGACTTCTTGATGAATTCTTCCTCATGTTTTGTGATGCAAAAGTTCTTTGACTTTGTGAAAACTAACATAGGTTGACATACAAGGCGTATAATCACAAATTGGATATTATAAAAATATTATTATCATCAAGGTATAATATTATTATCATCAAGGTATACTATTATTATCATCAAGGTATAATACAATTATTATTGTTGTTGTGTAGGCTGTGTACACTTTCACCTTCGTCTCTGACGATGGCATCAGCCTGATGTCATCCCGCTTGTAGCCAGGCACTCGTCCAGGCAGAACCAGAGCGTGGTCGTCTGCGTATTTTGATATGAACGTAACTGTTCTCTTGGTGTCATCGAAACTGTAGGCCCTTAGGTTGTTATCGTGCCCAGCATTGCACTTCTCCTTGGGCTGTAGGCCATTGTTGTGGTACCACTTCAGCAGTGCTGTGAGTCGGTCATTGCTGATGCTATAAACATGCAATAATGTTATTGTAGATGTGAGTATAGTACAGTAGTCAAGTTCACAAACAGCATTGTGTTGACTTAACAGTTGCACATCAGTCTTTGAACAATGTTAAATATTAGTTAGACAACTCTGCTAATAATCAAGCTATCCTCAGTTTGTTGATGACTGTGCTGAAATTGACAGATATTCCCTTGCAGATAGCATCACAATTAGGTTGACATACAAGGCGTATAATCACAAATTGGATATCATAAAAATATTATTATCATAAAGGTATAATACAATTATTATTAAGGTTACCCGGTTAGGCAGTTATTAATGCATCAAACGTGCAACATAAACATGACAACAATGACTTACGAGTGCAGGAACTTGAATGTTTTGACACACATGTGGCGACACTCAACTATGTATGTAGTCCTCGGGCGTACCGTTATATCAGTGATACCTTTACACTTAACATCTCATTCTTCTTTGAGTTCATAATAATCTTCCTCAAATTTCATCAACTCATCTTGCTTTCCTGTCATGATATTAAATTTTATATTCAGCATTTAATTTTCTTTTTTTCCCTTCTCCAATTCCCTTTTCAGTGCCAGGTTCTGTTCTACAAGTCACGTGTTTCACCCCGAACCTCTTTCTCACTCAGAACCCCTTTCTTACCCACTGGTCCACAGTCATGCAGCTAGGTTCACCAGTAGGGCATGTATTGAAGAGGGTGAGTCTTTGGCACACCAGGTGCCTCCATTTGTCTGACACTGTCCAGGTTCATGCCTGGTGATGAGTGCCATCTGGTAGCTCCTACTGGGCAGCGGTAGTGCTGGGGCTTCTCTCAGTGGAGTCGGCATGTGGAATGTACTTCATTAAATTGACCTTCCTTGTTTTTGCGATTTTGGCATGAAATTACCCACAATATTTAAAAAGAATGTGCCAAAGGATATATTTATGTTGGTTGTATCAATTAGTAATTCGTCAGATGAATGCCTTTTACGGCTACTATGGGACTTGTCAGACATTGCCTTCCTCAGTTGTTCCATTGCTGAAATAATTCTTCCTCATATTTTGTGATACAAAAGTTTTTTGACTTTGTTAAAACTAACATAGGTTGACATGCAAGGTGTATAATCACACATTGAAAATCATAAAAATATTATCATAAAGGTATAACTCAATTATTATTAAGTTTACCTGGTTAGGCAGTTATTAATGCGTCAAATGTACAACATAAACAAGACAACAATGACTTACGCGTGCAGGAACTTGAATGTGTTGACACACACGTGGCGACTCTCAACTGTGTATGTAGTCTTCGGGCGCTCTCGCATCTTCTGAGATGCTTCAGATCGATGAGTTGAGCATGTTTTCTCAGAGAACTTGATCCCGCACGACAGTTTGCCGAGAAGAACCAGCATCTGATTGCCTGACAATGCATAAAACAAAATCTAGCATAATCACCACTGTTTAATGACTATTACTTTACAATAAAATTTAATACTAATAATAGTCACGACATTGAAGAATGATGTCAGCGATCTTCCTCTTCAGATTGCCTGCTAGGGAAGCCACAATCCCTCCACGATATCCATGGAAGGCTGTCTGGCAATCTAACCGCTCTAACAAAGAACCAGAAAATCTTACTTTCGTAGCTGCAACAAACTGCTTGAGCCAGAAAACGTGTGAATTGAAGTTCAACACTGCTGTTGAATTCTGCAATGGCAGAACATGTCGCTGCAATGAACCGTTCTAAGCCAACAAACCTGGTCTTGAGACATTTTGCCCAGATCTTAGGGTGCATGGATTCATTCGCGTTCTGGGTCTCCCCTCTCACGCACCGACTGAGAAGACTTGGATGGCCGAGCCGCTCGTAGACCTCTTTGACGTGAGGTGCCATACATATCCGTTCCTATCCTCCTATCCTTGGTATCTCGATACTCACCTTCGGCTTCAACGACGACATGTTATTATTAAGGTTACCCGGTTAGGCAATTATTAATGCGTCAAACGTACAACATAATCATGACAACAATGACTTACGCGTGCAGGAACTTGAATGTTTTGACACACATGTGGCGACTCTCAACTATGTATGTAGTCCTCGGGCGTACCGTGATATCAGTGATACCTTTACACTTAACATCTCATTCTTCTTTGAGTTCATAATAATCTTCCTCAAATTTCATCAACTCATCTTGCTTTCCTGTCATGATATTTAATTTTATATTCAACATTTCATTTTCTTTTTTCCCTTCTCCAATTCCCTTTTCAGTGCCAGGTTCTGTTCTACAAGTCATGTGTTTCACCCCGAACCTCTTTCTCACCCAGAACCCGTTTCTTACCCACTGGTCCACAGTAGGACATTCATTGTTCATGCCTGGTGATGAGTGCCATCTGGTAGCTCCTACTGGGCAGTGGTCGTGCTGGGGCTTCTCTCAGTGGAGTTGGCATGTCGAATGTACTTCATTAAATTGAATTTAATTTGGACATCTTATCTTCTAGCTAGAAAGCTGAGTGAATGGAATGCAGATTTCATTGCGTATGGAGACAACTACAGGTGGTAAATGATCACCGGAGAATGCCTCATCTTGTCGGTGCGGTGTAGCGCCCGCGGCAATGACAATGCGGCTAATAATTTCTGAAACCTTAGTAGTTGGAACGTCGAGTTCACCAACTAGTTCCATGACACAGTTTTAAATATTATCATAAAATGGAGCGCCTCGACCCTCTGTTCGAGTATTAATGCTATGAGACTGTAAATCTACCAGTGGCAACAGTTTCTTTTAATTCATTTTAAATGAATTTTTTTTTTTTTAAAGCAACATACTTATCTAACCGAAATGTTTTAATTTTCAAAGCCAGGCCACGCAACTCCTTAGTTTTCTTTAACCGACAGGTCAATCGCTTAACCTCGTTTTTGCAGCTAATTGCATCATCAATATCATTTTGCATTTTTTCTTTTTGAGGCAGATTCTTGATACGTCTTCTTTGTTTTTTTACCACTATTGTATTATATTTAGTCAGTTTCAAAGAGGTCCAGTGGACCCAGTAACAGGACTGATCACTGAAACTATACATATAAATAATAAAACAATACTATAATAATAAAAACAATAAGGACATAAAAACCACACAATGTCAACATCAAATATACCAGGCAAACATCTGTTATACATAGAAATGTCTTTGAATTGAGGATCTAAATGGTTCTGCCCCACTCTTAAATTTTTT